>CM032629.1:18241335-18373721 GCA_019097785.1 Fraxinus excelsior | reverse complement strand
GATGTCTTGTCCTAATAAACACGGTGTAAACGGTGCTTGAATCTTTTTCAGCTATAACCGTTGGATAAGAAATGGTTCAACTCTCTGTGATTAAAATCTGACGGCTGAGAATGAAAGTTATATGTATTAGTAAAGACTTATCCGTTATCCACGTGAATCGGGTTCGTGGGACATGCAGACTTTTACACCTACAAATGCGGCTTTTACAAATTTGCCCCCCACAGTTTAAGCTTAAAAAAGTTACTTTCAAGTTAATATACTTAGAAAAGAAAAAAATTACATAGTAAAATCATCCCCAAACGGGTCCTTAGTGAACACGTCCGTCTCTTTTTAACATGCTATAATGTACATAAAGAGGTTAAGATAGTAAAAATATGAGGAATAATAAATAAATTAAATCATTATTATACTTTAGGATTAATAAAAGTTCATGATTTTCTCTTAATAAAGGTTAACTTTATGTAAAATCAAAAATCAAAATCCTCCTTCCTTTGTCTAATAGAGAAAATATTTAGGGCTTTTGATATGAAGATTGTAATGGTAAATGACTTTTACTTTGCTAATTGTTTAGTTAAAGAGTAATGCTATTCATCCCCAATGTGTTTCCAAACACAGTCTAGGTGGCATTAATGTGTCATTAAATAATAGGTGAAATTAAATAAGTCATTTAATTTCACCTTTCATTTCACCTATCATTTGGAGCCACCTAGACTGTGTTTGTAAATACACTGGGGATGAATAACATTACTCTTAGTTAAATGTGCAATAAGTGGATGGCCATTTCTAAAGCAAACGGTAAAAGTAATTTTTACACAAAAGTAAATAAGGGAAAATAATAATAAAAAGAAGAAGTTTAAATAGGACTCTCATATATAACATTTTGGACATGTCTGACAAGTTTTTGATAAAAGTTTTAGCAAATTTGACGACAGTTGATGAAACGTATGGTTAAGAAAAAATTTGAGCCACATTATTTTAAAAGAATGTATTCTAGAATAGTAGATTAATAGATAATGTATAGTTGAAAAAGAAGGAAAAGTTATTGATGTGATTGAAAATATTATTTTATTGAAAAATGTGTGGTTGAAAATGTGTAGAAGATCGAGAATGAAAATTTTAATTTGGCTCAAATATTGGCTAAAATTGAAGTGTGGTCAATTCAAAAGTCGATAAAACTTTAACGACATTTTATCGAACAAGGTGTTAGTGTAAACAATAAGTTGTGCAGTTGGAAGTAAAGTATTAATTTGGTATCTAATAGTGATGGATAAGTAATAAAAGAGCAAAGTATATTATTTAACCTACAAAAAAGCAACAAAAACAAGGAATCTCCCTTTATGTTTCTATATGAATTAACAATAGCGTTTGCACTTTAGATAAGAACTCTCTTTGTTCTTTCTCATTGTGTTTTTGTTAAGGCTGTACCCAAAGCTTTATAGCTTCATACTTTTTGCTTTAAATCACTTTTTTACTTCTATTTTTATATGCTTTTTTACTTGCATGCATTTGCTTATTTATGCCTATCGTTATGGCTAATTCAGGATACTTACTTTTTATGGATAGATAGATTAACTCGCACATTTTCTAAAGTAAGAATCTTTATAGACTTTCATGCTAGATAATAGTTAATTTTGTAAGTAGTTGAACTTTTATAATTCTTTTTTCTTAAATAATTTGAAAATATTTGAATTTAGAGTAACAACGACGTGGACTTTGGAGCAATATAGTATTAGATAATTACTCGTAAAACATGTAATCCGTAACGATTCACATTGCTTTTTTTTTTTTTTTTCTCGTGTGATGTTTATTGATTATAAGTAAATTCCACTTGTTCGCAGTTCGTTGATATTCCATGTTTTAAATAAGAATGTTTAGTTATGAGGGCCGCATTGGTTCTCAATTTCGAACTATCATTATATAGTCACTTGTATTTCTCTAATTTCTGTGTTATGCAATAATTTAACTCGTGAAAATACCATAACATGTACTCAAACACGATCTATATCAATTTTATAGAACGATTGGTACATTACCAAAAACCCGACAAATTTAGAAAAAAAAAAAAAGAAAGAAAGAAAAAACACGAACAAGAACAAACATAGGAGAAAATCAAAAGTTGTGGGGGGAACCTTTGCAATTTTGCCTCAAGCCTTGGATTCTAAGTTTTTTAAAGTATACATATGCACATTAAGGACAAAGTCTATATGGAATAATGCCCAAGCGTGGTCACTTCCTTCCATGCCTAAAAAATGATGATGATGGTGGTAGGTTGTTGGCTTGTCACTTTCATGTCCAACTCACTCTTTACCCTATGTCTCATCATCAATTGATCTATAACAATTCTCAACTATATTAGTAGGTACTTTTCTCAAGAATTTAAATGTTGCTCTATTTTGAGATTGTACTTGAAATGAAATTATTAATTAATTTATCTATTTTAAGCTGATGTTATTGTTTTTAGGACAATACTACATGTACACCCTTTTTTTGACCTTTTTTTTTTTTTTTTTTTTTTATCTACAGTCATAATAGGATATAGGTATCATACATTTGTGAGTTTCTTATTAGGATCCTGCACTCGTGTGAGAGGGTGTAAACATTTTCGGTACAAAACTAAATTGTCGAGACGTTTGTATTCAGCAATGGAGCCACATGGTGTCATGAGCGGTTTATTGACCTATAAAATTTTGCTCTTATGATTTTTTCTTCTTTTTAATTTCTACAAAAAATTGATTTTTTACTCATTCCCTCTTTCGATCACTCATGAATTTTCCTTAGAATATCCAAATTTCAAAATCGATTAATTTCTCATTGCTCCTCGATATCTAAGATTAGTCAATTCCATCAAAATCTAACGTCCGCTACTGCTCCGCTCATTGATGCATGCAACAACAAGAAGTATTTAGCCACTAGACCACATCTACGCTCATCTCAAGTCTCAACCCATAGTTAGTGTTACATTGTTTAAACAGAATTTATAACAGAAACTCGTACTAATATGCAAATCTCATCTACTCTCACTTCTTACTGATAAAATATCACATGTGCTATTTTTGTTTTTTTGTTTTTTTTAAAAAAAATATGTATAAGTTGTGACTAGTCACACTAGATTAGGGGCCCTTGATCTCTATATATGTACCCTACCTCATTATTCCATCAAGAAAGTATGTGGTTTCTTAAATAGTTGACTTTTAAATCAGTAACGAAACGGAAAGTAATTTAGACCATTTATTAACTTGCCATTTAAAAAAGTGGCCCACAAATTTTACATGCAATATCAGCAAATCATCGTGTCGACAATATTATTAATATTTTTGTGCTCTTCATTTCATGGTACATTTGAGTCATGCATCAATCTCCCATTAATATTTGAATTAATCTATTTGTATCAAACATTTTACATAATTTTTGATCGAATTGACAAGTGGGGGGAGGGGGCCTGGAGGCATACTTAACCTTTTACATAATTTTTGACCGAATTGACAAATGACGGCCTCCTATTTGCTCCAATAAGGGGCCGTCACTTGTCAATTCGAACAAATATTATGTAAAAGATTTCGCACAGTGACAGTGACAGTGGGCATACTTAACCTTTTACATAATTTTTGATCGAATTGACAAATGACGACATTCTATTTGCTCCAATAAGGAGCCGTCACTTGTCAATTCGAAAATATTATGTAAAAGGTTTCGTACAGTGACAGTGACAGTGACACTAATTATGTAAAAAGGTAATGCAAAATCCTAATGATGGTTCCGCAAAGTGACACTAATTATGTTTCATAACTTAACACCTTGGTGCTCATTACATTACCGACACATAATGTGTTTTTATTTTTTTTGTTTTTTAGTTAATCATGAAAAAGTAAATAAAAGTTAAAGCCCACTCCAGCATGATCACGGTGTTGGGTTTAGCACTTGCCATGGGCCAGTCCACTAATTAATGGTTTGCAATATTACTTGGGAAAAAAATGGTTTGACTCTTGAGAAAACTATACACATAGTCATCTACACGTATTCCAGAATTGGCTCACAGAATTAGACTCATACTACACGTACAAATTTCTTTCACGGAATTTGCTCGCAAACAACACATAGCATAACATCATTAAAAATAAATAAAGACGGTTGAGATGCAGCACTTGTGAAACTTTTCCTGCACTTCGGAAATAATCCATAAACATAACATAGATAAGGCATGTTAAGAAAGTTAGCATTGAAGTTGCATTGAGCCCATGTTTGAGACACATTCTTTCAAAACTCATTTTCAATCACATATTTTTCAATAAAATAATATTTTACATCACATCAATAATTTTTTCTTACTTTTCAACCATATATTTTTCATTATATCACTATTTAAAATACATTCTTTACTCAATAATATCTATCAAACACACACTAAAGTTAAGAGTCAAGGTCACATCAGATGATTAACGCTAGCTTCGAGATCAATTTCATTGATTAATGCTCTATTCTTAAAAATATATAATATATATATTCAAAATCATTTTCAATCACATATTCTTTCAATAAAATAATTTTTCAGATAAACCTAAATTTTTTCTTCTTTTTAACTACACATTCAAAAAAAAAAATACTATTATAATACATATTATCTCAAAAAATAAAGTTCAAATAAACCGTAAATATCAAAAGAAAGCAAAAAAAAAAAAAAATGTTCTATTTGAGCTCCATTTTTGGGGAAAATAAATTTTGTAAAAGTGAATTTTTTTAGAACGTATGATTAAAAATATGAAAAAGATTTGATTTTAAATACAAAATTATTTTATTGGGAGAATTGTTAAAAATGAGTTTGAAGGAAAATGAGTTTTTAGATAATGAGGCTCAAATGAGGACTTTAAATAATATTGTCGTATAATGAATCAAAAGGCTGTGTGTTTAAATTCACATCATAGTAACATCTGTGATACTGACCAGTGAATTAAGTCACACTTAACCTCAATTGCCCGAAATGCATCATTAGCCGTTGTTTGACCTCCATTTTTTTTTTTTGGAAAATATGTTTTTTTAATAGTAATTTTTAGGAGAATGTGTAATTAAAAATATATAAAAAAAAACATTATGAATTTACATATACAATTATTTTATGTGAGAATGTGTGATTAAAAATGAATTTTGAAAAATATGAGGCTCAAACAAGGACTTAGTATTCAAAGTGTCACATTATCGGTCACGTCTTAAGGTGAAACTGTAGCAATGAAGGTCACAACCATATGATTTATGTAGCGACCAAGAATTTTAAATTTATATTAAATTATATTTTCTCGAAAAACGTATCGCTAAGTTTTAAATCCTAACGTTAAAGTGAAAACGCATTCGTCTAGCCGTTATAAACGAATTTAAATTATTTTGAATTGAATTCATTTTCGAATAATTTTAAATTATCAATTCCTTATTATATTGTTTAAATCTGAATTTTAGTAAATTTAATTATATATATATATATATATATATATATATATTATGATTATTTGAAACTCAATTAATTATAGTCCAATTACATAAGCCCAAAATTTAAATTATACTCTGTTTAACCCAATCTATTTAAGTCCATTACTTTTAAGTCCAAAATCGAAATTAATTATTTTAGCCCAATTACCTTAGGTCCAATTAGAAAACACCTAAAATCCAATTTCTTGGCCCAATTACCCACCTAGAAGTTTGTGCCCTAATTTTCTACTATTCATATACACTCTTTCCCTCCATCATCACCATCCTAGCAACAACCATTCTCTTTTTGATAAGCTTTCTCTCCTTTCCTCAATTTTTGGAGATTAATGTGGATGCTAGAACATCAATTTCTAGCATCAACAACATCTCCCCATCACACTCTATTTTATGGGTTACCATTGCTACTAGTACTACCATTTCTAGCATCAACAGTGAACTCCCCAAGCTGCAACACTGTGCAGCCCATTCCACCATTCATCACCACTCACCATCAACACTGCAGCCTCAAACCGCCAAGCTCACCACCATCAACTCTACAGCACAAACACCTACAACAATCACCAACATCGCCAAATCGAGACCATCAATGCACTACAATCAAACCAAGTCTATTGCCACTACCAAGCCAAGCCAACCGAAACCTCAACTGCAAATGCACACATATGCCACCAGCCACTATACCCTAAAACCAAAACCAGACAAACACACGAGCTGAAAACAACTCCTCATCGATGCAAGCAGTCACACAAATCGGCCTCAACTCACTGCAACACCACCAACACCAACACCATCAACCTCAAGACAAACTCACTGTCCTCACCTCAAAACTAAGAACAACCAACCACTTCAAACCACCAAACATCACCTCAAGCCACCAACAACCCGAAATCGTGACCTCCACCAACTCACGTCCAATAGCCCAAAACTGAACCCCAACTCATTGCCAACACTCAAACCACCACCACCACCAAAAATCAAGCAAAACCGACATCCAAACAACCTCAAACCGCTACCAAAATCGACAACCCCAAAATCGACCCAACACCCACTGCTCCACCACAAGAAAATAATCAAAACCTATAACTCGCCTCACTTTTCCCAACCCATTTTGTAGCAAGAAATCGAACTTCCCAAGCCTCGATTAACCTTCGGTCAGTGCACCAAAGACTCCCACAGCCTTCACACTCTCGCACCGGCGCCACCACGAGACGGTGGCGCTGACCTGTTCGCCGGACGGTGTTAAGCGGAGAAGGGGCGAAGCCCCTCCCTTTTTTTCGATGTCATCGACCTCTCTCTCTCATTCTCTGTAATGAGAGAGAGAGAGAGAGAGTGTGTGTGTGTGTGTGTGTGTGTGTGTGGGGTTAAATGTTTTAATTTGATTGTTTTAATTATTTTATTTTTTAGAAATTCCCCTTCAGCCCTTAGTTTTAAAAGTTATTTATTTTAGTCCCATAGTTTAGAAAGTTTCATTTTCAGTTTTTAAGTCTTATGAATTTAAATTACAGTTTCATAAAACTTTCATTTTAGTCCCAAAATCTTTAAAAGTCACTATTTCAGTCCTAAAATTCTTAAATTATGTAAAAGTCATTTCATACTAAATTATTTTTATGGCATGTTATTTGTCACTAAAATAAATAAATAAGAAAATAAAAATAAATAAACTACATTTGGTACTATAATTTGCATGTATTATTAAATAATTTTTAGATTGATTAAAAATTTAAAATAATATTAAAATAAGAAAATACATTTATACAAAAATAATTTAGCGATTCGATTATTATAATAAATCAAATCAGATTGTTATCTGATCGGATAGTTATCAATGATGAGAATGTGATGGCTGTGAAAAGATTGAAGTATTTGAAGAAGACATATTTTTTGGATAACTTGTTTTGACAGTTTTACTGATCAATTAAGTTGTCATTTGAATTAAAATTATTGTTTCAACATTGACTGACGGTTTTATGGACTGAATGCGTGAAATTGACCAACTTTGCAATTATTTGTAAAGGGGGACTTTTCCCGCAAAAATTAAAGGTTTGGGTGTAATCTACAACAAAATGAAAGGTTTGGGACCGGCACTGCAATTTTTTCGAGTCAAAATTACTGTAGCGTCATTGACTGACGGTTTTTTGGACGGAATTCAAGGTTTGGGACCGACACTGCAATTACATTAAAGGTTTAGGATTTCGACCGCAAAAATAAAAGGTTTGGGGGTAATCTGCAACAAAATGAAAGGTTTTGGACCGCGGCCGCAATTTTCCCTAAAAAATATGAAAAGGATTTGATTTGATTTGGCCAATTCTAGTTACGATTCGTAATAACAAAGTGATTATACGGAATGCAAAGGGGGATGAATGCTCGTTGGGTCACAAAACTAGAAAATAGGAACCAACGCCTGATGTGCATGTTATTCAAATTAACAAAGCAGCCACTATACAATGACCAACCAAGCAACACTCAATGAAAACCTTGAATTTCTAGCATTTGACTGTCCTTATCTATCCGAATTTGATGCGCAGATATCGTGAACCTCTAAAGATCTTGTAAAATGTTTTCTCTATCTATCCTTGGTTACCACATAAATATTGTAGCTCAGGGTTTGCATACCTTACTTGAAGCATATTACTTAGACATCAAAAAAATAAAAATAATAATAATAAATCCTTCAAACTAATTCTTAAATCTTCTAAATCAAAACAATATGCGAAAAATAAAAAAATAAATAACTCCATCCTGCCAAAGCCCCAATTTCAATTTCAAACTTTGACCATACAAAATTCTTATTGCTCATTTATCGTAATAAAAATCTAAGGGATAATCTCCCTCACAAACAATGCTATGTTTCATGTATCAGAACTCCTGAGATCCAAACCAATTGCCATTCTAACTCAAAAATCTTTAATGTGAATTTCAAATCATACAAGAATTTGGAGAAAGCAAAGGTATGAAAAACAAAGGTACTCATTTTCGCTCCATAAGAAAGCAAAAGCATAAAAAATTCAAAGCAAAAAAAAAAAAAAAAATGCTCTCACTTTTTGAAGAGAGAGTTGTACCTGGATCTGAATAAAAATTGCAAGAAGACAACTACAAGCTCTGCTGGCGGCCAATAAAAACGCGTCCAATGAATCAAGCGAATGAACGATGACATTCTTCCTACAATGCGTGTATCGGGATGAACTATCAATGTCTAATTTTTCTCAACATTACATATGCCACCAAGGTTCTAGGGCAAAACAATACTGCAAAATTACAGGCCAATGAATACACACAAAGATAAGAAATCAAGAAACCGTGCACATGTAAAGGTAAAGGGTTTGGGAAGTGGGTTTAGTTCTATATAAATAGCAAATTGGGTTTACAATTTTTCAAAGAGAAAATTACACCAAACCAGAATTTTGTACTTTCAATTTCAAAATTCAGATTCATAAGATTTTTTTTTCAAAAATCAGATGATAATTAAAAATTTAAAAATTTAATTTTTAAAATATAAAATTAAAACAGATAAATCATTCCAACTCCCACAAATCCCTAAATTTCTATCATTCGTACATTTATCTCCCTTTTCCCCTCCCATCCCTCTCTCTCTGTCACACACACACACACACACACACACACACACACACACACACACACACACACACAACCACCGGAAAAGGGAAGCTCCACTGCGGCGACGATGCTAATGCAGATGCTGCTACGAAGGTGCTCACGCCATTGTACGTAGCAGCTGGTTAGGCGGAGACAGTATGGATCTCTGGATGCTGGGGCGATTTGGTGGCGTGACCGATTTGGTGGAGGCAGTATGGATCTCCGGATACAGGTGTAGTAGGTGGCTGGAGTTGAAGGCTTATTTGTAATGTATTTAAAGTATAGATGGTGGTGGCAGGTTTGGGGATTTTGTTGGTGGCTGCGGTGTCGTATGGTGTGGTAGATGTGGTTTATTTTAGTAGGCGTTAGTAATGGTTATTGTTGCAGATGGTGGTGGCTGCTGGTGTAGGCGGTGGTGGTGCAGTTGTGGTTGACTGGAGTTGTAGGAAGAGGCAGAGGTGGTTGGAGCTGGCAATTGTGGGATGGGAGCAGCGACGATGTGTGAGGGCGGTGGTATTGTTGGTGGTTGGGCGGCGATTTATTGATTTTTGCGTAGCGATTTTGTTGATTTTTTGGGAGGCGATCTGATGTTTGAGCGACTGTGTTGGATCTTGTTGGTGCGGTGGTGACTATGGTTTTGTCGGCGGTTGTGGTAACGAGGTGGTGGTGTTGGTGGATTTGAAGTTGAAAATTTGTTGGAGGTGGTCGGCGACGATAATGGTACAGGCGGCGATAATGGTGGGCAGGTTGTAGCGGTTTTGGTGAGTTGTGTTCCAGGCGATGGCGGTGTTTATGAGTTGTCTTTGCTTCTAATTCTTCTCCTAGATCGACTGCTTTGATTCCACCGAAGCACTGATACGGGACCTACCCCGGCAAAATCATCAAGTGCCTCCAATTGTGAAACTAGAGGGCTATTGGCAGCATGTTGAGCAAGCTTATGATTTTAAGAGTAATGATTATAACTATGGATGAATCAATTGTATTCAAAAATTTATAAACAATTTTCGTATCTTCTTGGCTTCAATGGTGTTGAGTTATTGGAATACTTCGTTTGTAATTGTAGTTATAATATTTCGGCTTCAATGTGTTGAGTTATTGCAATACTTCGTAGCATAATCCGTAATTGTATGCTACCACATTTTTGTCTATGTTTGATCGAAATTGGTCTTCCTGATTTTCTTGATGATGTTGGTCTAAATTTGTGTTTATTGTGACTAGTTGTGACAAATTCTGTGTTAATTGTGACTGGTTGTTAACGGAGACACGACTCGTGTCACACGGAGACACGTCCGTCTCCCTGTCACACGGAGGTCGTGTCTCCGTGCTTCATTGTGATCGATTGTGACTGGTTGTGACCAACTCTATATTAATTGTGACTGGTTGTTAACAGAAACATGACCTGTGTCTCCGTGTCGTACAGAGACACGGAAACACGGGCGTGTCTCCATACTTAATTATGATCGATTGTGACTAATTGTGACTGATTCTGTGTTAATTGTGACATGTTGTGACTGGTTGTGACAAATTCTGTGTCGGATGATTTTCAGTTTTTAATATTTGAAATTTTTTTGGAAAGTAAGGTGGGGTGAGGTGATTTTCATATTTGAATTTCTGAAAATTTTTGGTGGGTGGGTGTGGGGGTGGGGGTGGGATGTTGGGTGGGTCCGGGGGTGTGAATTCATATTTGAAATTTCTGAAGAAAATTTTTTTTTGTCAGTGTGGGGTGGGGTGGGTGGGTCGGATGGGGTGGGATGGCCGTGTGGGGGTGAGGTATGGATAATTAATTAATTGATTATATATATATATATATATATATATATATATATGTATATATATATATATAATTGGAATTAACACCTGAATTTTGAAATAATTTAACAAGTTTGTTAGTTTTAAAATGTAATTTTAATACGTAGGATTTATGTATTGTTTCCTTTTCAAATGGGCTTGAACTGGACAGTGGGCTACTGGTTGGACAATGGGAAAAAAATGGGTTATAACCAATATATATATATATATATATATATATATTTTATTATAGGACTTGGGCTTAGACAAGGGTGGACTGTATCTCCGCCCCTGAATGAAGGTCACAATATGATTTAAAACAAAGACATTGAAGATTGTTGTAAATTAAATACTAATTATTGAATGACTATTATATTCCCGCAACACTAATTATTATGACTATTGTAATCATACAACTCTAATTCTTACTTTTGATTCTTAATAAAATATACATAAGTTCATTGACTATCTATTTTCTTTTATTTTTTCTCTAGTTTATAACATATATCAACACAAATATCTAACCAGCTGAGGTAAATAAATAATTCTTTTCCATTCAAAGAAAGACATGAAATTTTAACCCATTGAGTTTGTAAAGAAACTCTTCCTTTCAGTTCAAAGAAAAAATATAGCATCGCCGTGTATCAATATTAAAAAAATATTGTTTTGTTACTTTGAAGAAACACGAGAAATATTATATTTTTACTCTTGAAAGAGTACAATATTTGTACATATCATATTCTAGATGAATTCATGTCAGTTTTCTTGGTGAAACATGACTCAATTTTAACAATATTGTACTCTTGGGATTTTAATTTATTGCAAAAACGTGCTTCTTACAATCTAGTACAAGTTTCGACAACTAATGAAAATAAATAGGTTAGGTTAGCTAGATTAGTGGGTTGAATAAAAGAAACTAAAATGGAGGATGGAATGAAGGCTAACTTACGTTAACGAAGTTGAATATCCTTTAAATTTGCTTTAGTTTATGATTTAGTAACACTCGAATCGTTAAGGATTCAGGTCGCCACAAGAAGTCTGCTTAAGCTCATAGATGAATTTTTTTAATTTGCAAACTATTTTCTTTGGGTCTCCCGCCACAAAGTTTTACAGTTGCACCATATATATTGTCTCATCAATGTCACCATTGAGAAATACTGTCTTCACATCCATCTGATATAACTCAAGATCAAAATGCACTACAAGTGCCATTATAATCCTGAAATTGGAAAGAAAGTCTTTTTATAATTGATGTCTTCCATTTGAGTAAAACCTTTTGCAACAAGACGAGTTTTATATCTTTTCACATTACCTTTTGAATCACTTTTGATTTTAAATATCTATTTGCAACCAACGAGTTTAATACCTTCAGGTAATGGGACAAGTTCCTAAACGTCATTATCTTTTATAGACTTTACTTCCTCATTCATGGCACCAATCCCCTTTTGAAAATTATTCATTTGTATTGTTTGATGAAAGTTGATAGGATATTCTTCCATCAATCCAATGACATCTTCATGTTCTTGAAGAAATACTATAAAGTCATCCGGAATTGTATTTCTCCTTTCTCTGGTGAATCTCTTTAATGGTATTTGTTCTTAAGGTTGTTGAGTTTGTTCTTCTGGAACAATCTTTTGATTGTTTATAGGGGGTTCTAGAATATTGTTTTGATCTGAAATTGTTTCTTGAATAAGATATGGAGCAAGAATTTGTCCTAGGTCCTGATCATTGTCAATTGTAATATGAGGGATATTTATGTAGTCCTACTTAGGGACAAAATCTCAAACCTTATCTCTCCCCCTCCCCCCCTCCACGTCCTCAAAGAACCAAGAATTTCTCATTTTGAAAATTGATTTAGTAATGAGATCATAAAATTTGTAATCACTTGACCTCTTAGAGTATCCAATAAAATAGCAACGACGGTTCTGTAATCCAGTTTCTTTTCCAGTGGCCTATGAAAGTCTTGCCTCAACTGGACAACATAATTGTGTAAACGCTTCAAAATAGGCTTTTTGTCTATCCAACGTTCATAAGGGGTTTGATAGTTGCTTTACTTGGAACGCTATTAAAAATATAAAATGCAGCTTTTAATGCTTCTCCCCAGAGGACAAATCATACTCATTATCATGTCCTTAAGTGTTCTTTTTTGTCTTTCAGAAACACCATTTATGCTAGAAAAATTGACATGGTGCACTGTGGGACGATTTTAGGAATTTAGTAAAACTCCTTGGACGTTGTTTCCCTGATCCGTCATATTTGTCATGGTATTCATCACCATGGTTAGATTTAACATGTTTTATTTGTTGTTGAATTGATTTTCAACTTCAGCCTTATGCGCCTTGAACATGTCCAGTGATTGAAATTTCTCGTGAATGAGATATAGATAACCATAACAGGAATAATCGTGTATGAATGTAAAAAATGACTGTTGATCATTCCAAGAAGTCGAAGGGAATGACTCACAGATATCCGTATGAATTAGTCTGAAGTTCTATTGGCACATAATTTCCTTATGCTTGTTTATTTTCCCTTAATACAATTTACACAAACACTTAGGTTTGAAAAATCAAAGAGATCAAAAATTCCTTCTGACATAAGTTTTTCGATTCTCTTTCGAGAAATGTAACCTAAACGCTTGTGTCATAACGACGCGGAATTCTCATTAGCTAATTTGTGTTTAATACCTCGTGAATTTACATGTAATATTTCATTATAAGAGGCAACTAAATTAAGCAAGAAAAGATTATCATATTTAGATAAAGAACCGGTACTTACAAGATTTAAATCAAGAAAAAGACTAAACTTATTATTTTCAAATGAACAAGAATAATCGAATTTGTCCAAAATAGAAATAGAAACCAAATTCCATTTAAAAGATGGTATCACAAAAGTCTTTTTCAAATTCAAATAAAAATACATCTTTAATAATAATAATCTAAAAGTGATATAGCCCCTACTTCAATTGATTTGTTGCCCACATAGATGAATCTTTCAATATCATCTGGCTTTCGGCTATTTAGGCAACCCTACATAGACACATTTATATGAGTAGTGTCACGAAAATCAGTCCACCAAGTATGTTTAGGAATTGAAACTAAATTAACCTTAGAACAAACTAAATAGAGAAACGTACATTTCTTTACAGGCCAAGCATGGTATTTGGTACAACCGTTTCAAGTGTCTTAGGATTCCACAAAAGTAACAACTTGATGATTAATCCTTTTCAGGCTTTTATAGTTTCTTTAAAGCTGGACCGAGTGCAGTTTCCTTATTCTTTCTTTTCTTGAACTTGTCCTTATAGGTACTAGCCAAGTGAGCACTTTCTGTCATGTCTTGCTTCAACATTTCTTCTTCTTACACACGGTATGGAATGAGCTAATTAAGATTCTACTTCTCCTTTTGACAGTTATAACTAACCTTGAATTGATTGTATTGTGTAGGAAGAGAAATCAAAAGCAAATGCACAAGCAAATCATCAGATGACTCAAGCTTTAATACCTTCGATTTTGAAACAATATGAGATATCTCCATGATGCACTCCCCAAATATTTCATTTACTTTTATACCTTAGTTAGCCAGAAGTATACTAGTTTTGGCTTTATCACTTTTTGCAAAGCGTTTTTTCAATTTCATTAGGAAATTCCTTTGTAGTAGTTACTTCATCGGACACATCGTCCTTGAATGATTATGGAATACAATGCTTCATGATCATAAGACTCATGCAGTTAGAACGAACCCACTTATTAAAGTCCATTTTTAATTAGCGGAACTTTTATCCGTAAGTGCAGTATGTTGTTTAGTCAAGGCCTAAGTCCATGTAGCCAAGAACGATAGATCGTTCTCTTTTCAATCATTAAAGCTGGTTCCATTTAGCACGATAATAGAATTGATGCTTATAGATATTGTAGAAATAGAAGAGTTAACTAAATAAAGAACAAAATCAAAGAAACGTGTTCACATTAGAATTCGTATTAAACAATTGATTAATCCAAATAATAGTAAACCATATCATAAGAAACCAAACTCAACATTGATATTTAGTCATTGCATAGAAATACCAACTTGTAAGTGGTACTCTTGGTGTAGTAATCAAATATTGATAATAAACTATGCCAAATAATAAACATATCTGTGAACCGATTTATTGTTCACATAATTTTTTTTATAATTGTCATATATTTATTACCATAGGTGTGAATGTAATTCAGCCAAAAACTTACCTTCCTTTGGACGGGTGAATATCCGCATGAATTACAAATGCACAACCATCTTGATGTTCCAAATAAATTAGCTTAGACAAAAAAGGTTACTTTAACAACATTATATTTAAACTAATAAATTTAGAACATTATATAACCGAATTAGACTTTAGTACCAAAATCTGAATTTCAATTGTTAATTCCTTATTCTTTTATTTTTATTTTATTTTAATAACTAAAAAATTCGGACAGAAACAGGGTGCCGCAGTACCCAGCAGTAACCTGGCGCTGCCAAACTTGTAATATAGCACTAAAATGCCGCGTTTGGGCGCCGCAACACAACGACGCTGCTGTAATTCCAAAAAAATTACCTTAAATCCAAGATTTTGATATCTAGGGTTTGAAATTCATATAATAAATTTTATAAAACTAAAGTATGAATTTCAACCCAAAAAAATCTTCATTCAATCTCAATGGTTCAACATGAATTGACTCTAATACCACTTGTTGAATTCTTTGTGAAACTTAAACTCCATAAAACTTTATGAATTGCCAAGATTTTCATGTCAAATCACCAAGAAAATTAATTAATATGGAGTATATCTTGATTCATTGATTTGTATCTTAATAATGAATATTTAATTGTAATCCTTTAATCTTGACTTATAGATCTTTAATCTTGATTTCTTGTACTTCAATTCAATTTCTTCAATCCTTCTTCTTGATTCTTGAATTCTCGTTCTACATTCCTTTATGCGGGTTTTGTATCTTCCTCTTTAATATGTTTTTTTCTTTGAATTCTTGTGTTGATGGGTTGTCACAAGAAGAGAAAAAAATGCATATAAATTGGAGACCCTAATGGATCTGATATCTACGCATATAATCCGACTCACACTTTATTTAGATACTCATAGTCTAATTTCTTAATTATTTATTAGATGACTTTAATTTTGAGTTTAAGTTTAAAATATCATTTATACACAATTAATTAGATATGTCAACCCACGTGACAAATTAAACAATTTCCCAGCACGATCTTCTCTACATCATCTCTTACAGAAAAAATTGGATAAATATAATGTTGTCAGATCTCCTGACCGGAGGCAAAGATGGAGCCAAATCGGCAACTTTTCTGCAGAACTCATAGCGATCAACTTCTTCATTGATTAATTTCAATTCCACAATTACCTTCTTGGTTTTGCAAGCTATGTTTCATCGAAGTATAAAAGTCTTTAAATTGAAGGAAAAATGTACCCAGATCTGACTATACACCTTACCTCACAAATTTTCATAGTTCATCTCATCCAAAACATGATCAACATTAGAGCTAGTTCAAGCAATTTGTAGGCCTTGGGAAAAATGCCTTTTTGAGAACGAAGTAAAAAATCTAATGGAGCATCTAATCACTAACGAAAATTTCGTCAATAATCGATGGTATAACGGTCAGCTATTTTGAGTGAAATCAAAGTATGTTGATGATTCAGATGGAATTATGAAAGATATACATTTACCCCCTGTTTGTTTGGCATTAATTTCCAGATTTTAGAATAATTCTGACTGTTAAGCCACCATTTTGGACCAAGTTGTGAGATTGTGGAGCCCACATTTTGAATAAAAAGGGTAAAAAAAACTCACCATCAGTAGTAGGTGGTGGTGGTGTGATTGTTGATTGGAGGTGGAGGTGGTTATTTGAGCAGGCAGTTGTGGGAATGAGATGGAAGGGGGAAGGGGGAGGGGGGGGGGGGGGTGAGTGGTGGTGGTAGTGCTACTACTGATGGTGAGGTGGTGGTGATGGTGGTGATGGTGGTGGCGGTGCTAATGGGGCGACGACAACATTAATGGTGGGTGGCATGGGTAAAGAGTGTTTGTGACAATTATTTATGATTGTGACTAGTAAAATTGTTAATTTATGATCAATAAATAATATGTTACTCATAAAATAGATAATTTATTATCAATAAATAATATGTGACCTAAAGAAAATATGATATTGTGACTAAATTTGTAATTATAACTTACAGTTTGTTAAGTTGTGATTAATTAATTTGATAATTTGTAATTAAAAAAAATAATATGTGACTTGTGAAATTTGTGATTCGTGACCAATAAAAAAATTATGACCTATAAAGTTTGTGATTTGTGATTGTAACGTTGTAATTGTGATTAGTATGTAACCATAATCATAAATTATAAAATATTATGACATTAATACGTTAGAGATAATATACAACTTATAGGTTACATATATTTAATTTAATTATTTAATTAATACAATCGAATTAAAACCTAATTTTTGAAAATAGTAAAACTAATTTCTTTATTTTGAAATTGTATTTTGCAACCACCTTATATATGCCCTTGTATGGGCTCCATTTTTCAAGAAAATTGCATTTTTTGAATAGTAAAAAGTTGGAGAATGCGTGGTTAAGAAATATGGAAATTTTTTCGATTTACGTATAAAATTATTTTATAAGAGAATGTGTGGTTGAAAATGAGTATTGAAAAAAATGTGTTCTTATAAAAATGGAGCTCAAACATGAGCTATGTATTGTTCCCAAAAATCAATTTATTGGACTTAAAGCAAGTTCATTTTCTTACATGCCGGTTGGTTTTGGTTTTTGATTGGGCTAACAGGTCCATGAAATAATATTGGACTGTAGTTTATAAATGGGCCAAATAAATTACCATATAAGGGTCCATAGGCATGTAAGAAACCCAAGTCTATGTTTATTTAGGTTTATAATTGTTCAAATAACTTTTTATTCACATCTTTCGAGTAATCGTGTAAGCTCCATTATTGTCCAAAAAAAAAAAAAAAATGAATTATGGAATGGTGGTTTTTTTTTAAGAATGTGTGGTTAAAAAATAAGGAAATGTTTTCGATTTATGTTTAAAATTATTTTATGGAAAAATATATGGTTGAAAATGAATTTTGAAAAAATGAGTTTTTGAAAAAATGGAACATATATTTATTTACCACTCATTTATGTGTACTTATAATTTAAAACGTTTATAAACACTTCCCAAACATACTATAGTTCAACAACAAAAAAGAATTAATCTTCTTTTTAGGGTTTATTCGTTACTTTTTTTTTTTTTTTTAATGAACTTGAAATATTTGTTACTATTGAAAAATGATCTACTAAACACCACCGACACTAGCTTGTATTAATCATCAATGACATGTCACATGAATCTCAATAAAATTTGTTATTTACTAATGAATAGATATGAAATGTCATCAATACGTATCAGAAGCTAAGCACTGTACTTAGTATATCATACTCGAAAATAATATAATGCTCCTTATGTACCTCATTTTGTAAGGACTCGACTAGAGTCTTAGTGTCTTGTTTGTTTTTTCTCCTTTAAAGTGAACCAATTAATTCTCTACAACGAGATAAAATATGTCCTATTTAGATGAATTGTAAGAATCAAATAAGATCATGTTTGTCCATAATCTGATAATCATTTGTTTTTTTATCGACATTGACATCAATTGGTACAAAAAATAAAAAAACAAATAAAAAAAAAAAATCGATCACAATTTCAAGGATTGAATGCTATTTTAAATTGAAAATAATGCATTTCAACATCCAATTTTGAACCTCATAATCAAATTTGAATTCCAATCATTTAATAAAATTAGAAATCAATCTTTATAGAAATCGTATGTAGATGTTTAAATTCAGTTCGGGTCATCAAAGCCACAGATGTCCCCGACCATTGTTCGGCTTGGCCGTTTGAAAAGGTGGGTCATTTTCTCCATGTATGATCTTATTTCAATATTCTTCATTTTCCAAAAAAAAAAATTAACTAATCTTCTTTTCAAAAAAGGGTTAGGTCCAAATGGGTCGCCCTCCCCGAGGTCAACACAAGCTTGCCGAACCCAAAGACAACCCTACTTAGCCCTTGTTTGGTGACCTTAAAATGTAAAAAAATTATGTTTTGAATAGTAGTTTTTGGAGAATGTGTGGTTAAAAAGTAGGGAAAAATTTTAGATTTACGTGCGGAATATTCTATTAGTTTGATGCGATTGAAAATAAGTATGAGAACTAAATTAAATTTAAAAAAATTAAAGGCCACTAGTAGGGGTTTATTCGACTCAATTTATACTTCTATTTGACTTATCGACACCAATCTTGCTACATGTATATTATCATTTACATCATTTTTTGCATTTTACAACGTGCAACATACTATTTGGACAATTTAAATTTTTGACTGTTTTTTAACCCAATCAACACTCGTCAATACATGTCAACCATAATATCAAGAAAGTATGTATAAATGACATTTTTCTATTGACGATTCGAACAGATGCTAAAGACTAATAATAATTAGGGATGATAATTTGAACTGTTAAAATCGAAAAATACGATTATCCGAATCGAATGGGGCGAAAAAAATCGAACCGATGATGCAATGAGATGGTTATTGTTTTGATTTTAATGATCCAGTTCGGGGTGGGACGGGAATGATATTTAGCGACAGTGTCTCATCCCGAACCGATCACCCCGCTAAAAAAAATAATTGGACACTTGAGCTTTTCATTATTCTTTTCCAAAATTAATATGGCAATTTTGACAATTGGAATTCTCCAAGATTTTGGCCCAATTAACATTACTAGTAAATCCTTAACTCAGTAACCTAACTCTAACCCTACACGTTAAAATTGAAAATTGGAAACCAAACTTATAAAACACTCGTCCACTCAACCAATGAACCAAGTCAGATATGTCGGAGCTCTGTTGCTTGTACCTTAGCTTCAAATTGTAGTAATCAGCAACGAAATCTACCATCTTGTGAGCACACTCCCTACGTAATTCTGCGTCCGTTGGCTTCAAACCATCTTCCATGTACAATTTAGCAAAATCTAGATACATTGTACTTGATTGTATTTTCTTTATTACGCTATTTAAATATATGATGCGTGGCTCAGAAAATGTGATTTTTAATCTGTTTTGCTTGTTATTTTATGCGTTCTTCAATTTCTCTATGTTCATAAGAAATAGGGAGTCAAATTATTAATTTGGTTACATAATTAATGTGGCTTTTTGCTGATATTATTAATGAAATTCCAAAATTCAAAACATGTTTTGGGTTATTTTGTTTGCGAGAGTTTGGTAATTTACCAATTCAGTAGGGGATAATTATTTTTTTATTTCTGCTTTCATTTTTCATATATTTGTCAAACAATTTTTATTTATACAGTTATTATCATTTGTATTTCTCTATTTGGTAGGTACAAGGGATGGTTTCTTTATCCCTTTTCAGTGGGTCAGAATAAATAATTTTGATTTTCTACAAATACAGAATAGAAATGTATTTTATATAATTAGGTGTGGTTATGGGTTGTGTTAGGTCGGTTTTTGCTTCAATCCAAACCCAACACAACATGATCAGTTTGATCAAAATTTAACACAATTCAACATGTGTAAATGTTGAAACTCAACCCAACCCAATCAACTATCGATCGAGTTGGGTTGGTTGGTTGGTTACTACTTGTCAACAAAAATTAAAGTCATCCAATTTTCTATTATACTAATTCGGAATGACAAGATTAAATAGTAAGTAAATAAATAAATAAATAAAATTATCTATTATCTTATTCAATCCTCATTAGTCGAGCTTACAGAGAACAAACTGAATTTAACTTAACATGAAAAACTTATATTACATTTATTGAGGGAATGACAGTAAGCCCCTCCTCTAAAATGTATCAAAGTAATTACAGTTACAATATTCACTCATACTTTTTAGGTTCTTTTTTACTTTTTAAGCATTTTATTTTATTTCTTTTTCTTTTTTTAAAGGCGAGTCGAGTTTGGCGGGTTTATTCGATTTTCATGAGTTAACTCATAACTCGACCCGACCTAACTCGTTTACACAGTCAACCCACCCAACCCCTGTAAAAACAACAACAAAAAAACCAACCCAAACCGGTCGGGTTGGTTCAGTTTGGACGGTTTGGGCAGATTAATAGGAAGGAAGCTTAATCGGAATGAATTAGAATTTTTCTTCTATGATCGATCGGTATAAACATCAACAACTACGAATTGGATTAGTTTCTCCTCAACAAATAAGTGCTTGGGCCCGAGTTCGATTGGGTTTTGTCCACCCATATATATAATAGTATCTAATAAACTCTTATTTTACTGCTTTAAGTAGGATTTTTAATTTGTGCAATTAATATTTCTTTTAGAAAAGTGATTGAAAATACTATAAATACATTCAAATTAATTGCATTTTCACGATAACCATGGCTGAAACCTCAATTGATGTGTTTTATTTTTCATGTAATCAAATGTCTTGCCATGGGTTGACATCTTCTGTTCCGACTCATCCCGCTTCAGTTGGAAGTACTTCAGTTGAAGTTGGAGATACCGCTACTGGCATTCAAGAGGATGCATCAAGTACACCGAGTACTTCAAAAAATCCAAGTGAGGTAAATGTAAATCCTACTCGTATAGATTTAGGCGATGATGAGAGTCGACCGAGGAAATTAGAAAAAGAAAATTGGCCTCTACAGTGTGGCAGTATTTCAAGCTACAAAGAATTAATAACGTGCCCAAATAAATTTGTAAACAATGCAATAAACAGTTAGGTGGTAAGTTAAAAAATGGGACAAGTCATCTACGTGCTCATTTGGATAGATGTCCCCTTCGAGATCAAAAGGATGTTAAACAAATGTTTTTGAATCAATTTAAAGAACCTAGTGGTAGGACTGCAATGGAGGCATTTTATTTTGATCAAAAGAAAGGTAGGGATGAACTTGTAAATATGATCATCCTACATGAATATTCTCTTTCAATGGTTGAGTATTCTGGGTTTAGAAGATTTTGTAATACAATTCAACAATTATTTAAAGTTGTTTCTCGTAATACTATCAATGCTGATATTTTGAAAATTTATGATTACGAAAGAATGAAAGTAATGGGATTGTTAGAGGGGATCAATAGTAGAATAGCAGTCACTACTCATATGTGGACATCCAATCAAAAGAAGATATTCACGGTATGATTTATTTTTTTATATTTGTTATTCATACACTTTCTTTTATTGCTATTTTTTTTCTCTATTATATGTAGAAGACTCTGCTCCTTCATCATACTACGGAGCTTGTGTAAGATTTAGTAATGAGGACATTGATGAAGATGTACATTTTTTTGTTTAAATTTTCAGTTAAAATCATTCTTGATTAGATAGTATGGTTGTATTATTACTCTAATTACATTTCTTATTTACTATATAGGAACCAACTTTAAGTCTTGACTATTGACCTATGTTAGTAAGAGTTGTGGGGAAGAATGAAGATTGACATATGCTAGTAAGAGTCTTGACCTATGTTGATAATATTGTTTGTTAAATTCGAATTCTGCATTTGGAAGTTGGGATATTGTTTGTATTTTCATTTGTGATATTGTTTGCTAAATTGACTTAGTATTGTGTTTTTGTTTTTTTTTTTTACTTTTCTTCATAATTTTTTTTTTCAATTTGACGGTTGGAGTTTGTACTTATAAAAAATAATTTATTTCGTGGCTATTAACCAAATCGAATCGAACCGAACCAACTTACGTGGTTATGGTATGGTCAAAAATCTAGTGGTGCAGTTATGGTTTTGGCCGAACCGAACCGTTACCATCCTTAATAATAATATAGCTTGACATCTCTATGCCTATGGTTAAACGAACCCTAATCCAAAACAGGAAGACCCAAAATTGCAAGATCTATTACAGCACTTCAATTTCTCATTTTTCGTTGGGGAAGATTGAATGGGGGTATTTTGAAAATTGACTTGGTCAAATCCTATAATTTCCATTTTAATTTTTTAACGATTACATATTTTCACAATGACATTTTGATTGTTAAAAGACAAAGATATACTTAAGTATGTTATACAATTACAAAAAAAAAAATTAAAAAAAAAATTTGATTTGTTTAAAAGATAATACTACCATTTTAGTTAATAAGTAAAAACCAAACACTTCTCACTTAAAAATTCAAAATCAGCTAACTTTTCTTATTTGTTTGATTTGTTTAAAAGACAATACTACCATTTTAAATAAGTAAAAACCAAACACTTCTTACTTAAAAATTCAAAACCAGCTAACTTCTCTTATTTGTTTATTCCAGCACAGATAAAAACTCTCTTGATTTTTATTTGCTTTAATATCAAAATCTTAGAAATTTATCAAACGCTGAACAAGAAAATATTTTTTTATATCTATCATATCGAATCGGTAAATATATTTTTGTATGTATAATTTTGTTTTTGTTAAATTAGTTTACGTTTTTAATCGATAAATCTTATTTCAACAAAGATTAACATCTAGATAAATTTTTTTAAATAGAGCTATAATTTTTTTTAAATATAAACAAAAACAAATTCATTTGCATGTATATTCTTTTAGATGAGATTCATGGCAATGTACTATTCCGACTAGCCTTACAGCTAGCTATTTGCTATGGTTGCTAACAGCTGGCCCAGAATGGTTGGGTCACTATTAATATTCGGTCCAACTTTTTTTTTTTTTTGGAATAAAATTCTATTGCCCAGTGGTTGGGCCAATATTCCTACTATTTTTTTTTTACAATTAAAGATTTTGTTTCTTCATGCAGATATGATTGTAATCCCAGTTTGTTATTTTGGTTATTTTGAATTGGATAGAAAATATCGATGAGTATGGAAATGAATGAATGATATACATGGCGGTGTTCCAATTTTCATAACATCAAGTACATTATATACGAAAATGTACCGTGATTTACAAAACAAGCTGAAAGTCGATCCCTATCAATACGATATAGAATTGAGATTTCAATTCAACGATCATTCATCCATTCCAATTCCACATATGAAGGTCATTTCTGACGCTGAAGTGAATTATCTATTTAAATTGAACAAAATTCACACGAATCCCATTTACCTGATTTTAGTGAGGAAGAATGTCGCCAAAGGTGACCACAAAGATTCGAATGGAGGAGATCACAATGCCAATGATTTTTGGGATACAATGGAGATAGCTCGTGAGGATGATGTGGTTAGTCCCGAGACACTTGTTCATCATCGTGATCTCGTTGTTACACACTGAATTGCATCGGTAGTTTACAACAATGAGAATGAAAATAAATTTACAAATAAGGATTTGATTACTTTATTCTCTTAGAGACATGAGTGGGGTGGAAACTTAGGGGATGGATTGAGTGGACCGTCTTCTAATTTTTCGTATGTAGTTCTTGATAATGAGGATTTTCATGTCGAACAACTATTTAAAATAAAAAAAGATTTACAGGAAGCTGTGTACCGAATTGTATTGAAATACAACTTTGAGTTCAAAGTAAAGAAATCAAACAAGTCATTGTTGACAATTATCTGCGTCGACAACGGTTGCCGTTGGCGTTTGCGAGGTACAAATATGGATACGAATGAGTTATTTGTAGTTCGCAAGTATACACTAGAACAAACTTGCGAACTGGGAATTCGTCAAAATGATCACATGCAAAGCTGAGCATGGTTTATTGTTCGACGGATAATGCACAATTATCAAGAACCATAGACGATCTATAGACCTTCAGACATCATTAACGACGTCTGTCGAGAATATGGAGTGGTCATGAGCTACTAGAAGACTTGAATGGCCAAAAATGAGTGTTGAAAGATTTAATGGGCTCAACTAATGAGAGTTATGCAAAAATTGGCCAGATATTGCCATAATACGATGCAACTAATCTTGGCTCGGCATTTTTTATTGAGACGGGGGCGAGAATTATTTTAAGTTTTTCTTCATGGCTCTTGGACAATGCATTCGGGGATTTTGAAATGCATCACGACTCCTAATTTTAGTCAATGGTACAAATTTGAAAGTTAGATACAAAGGAAAGTTAATTATTGCTACATGTCAAATGCCAAAATCAAAATTTACCCTATTACATTCGACATAATAGATAACGGGAATCTTCTATTGATGCGTTGGTTCTTCACAAGGATGAGGAAAATAATTGGTGAAGTCGAGGACCTTGCCTTTGTAGCTGATCGGGGACCGTCTATAGTAAATGGTATCGCTAAAGTTTTTTTCGAGACACTTCATGGGGATTGAATGTACCTTATACAAGACAATCTGAAGATAATGTATCGAGACAATGCCATCGTTTTATTGTTCAAAAAAGTGATATAAGCTTACAATGTTAAAGAGTGTAATGAGTTCATGATTGAAATAGGAATTAAATCATTCTCAACATAGGAGTATCTAACAAAAATGAGAATTGAACATCGGGTGTGATCACATTTTTAGGACGTCGATACAATATGACGACGTCAAACAATGCGAAGTCTATTAATCTATTATTCAAGAAGGATCAAGAGTTAACAATCCTCACAATGATTGGGAACATTCGTAACAAGTTGCAGCAATAGTTTCATGACTGACGTGTGGAATCACAGAGTTGCACTAGCATGCTAGCCCCAGCTCAGGAGGATAAACTTTTCAAGACTGTAGATGTTGCGAGAAAGTTAAATGAGGAACCACTGGATGAGTAGTGCTTCTCCGCGAAATGTGCGCATAATATAGCATACATGGTGGACTTACCTGATAACACGTGCACTTGTAGCCAATTTGAGTGGAGAGTTTTCCATGCGACCGTGCAGTCGCGGTGACTATGTATAGAGGCTTTGCAACGAGAACCTTATGCTCTCCTTATTATACGGCTGATTATTGGAGAGCAAGGTATGTTGTGACTATATTTTCTCTACCGATTGAAGCCGAGTGAGAGTTCCCTACCATACTGTCTCACTTAATAGTTTGTTGTCACCTGAAATTGAACTACATAGTTTAAACGTCCACATACATCTGGAATACCATCTATTCGAAGAGTTTCTTCAACCGCGTAGGTGCAGAGCAACATGACATACTTGCCAATTTTGTACAAGTCATATTTTTCTAAATGAAAATTAGACGGATATGTAATGACATGACCGTTAAATGTGAACAATATTTACATTTTTTTTTATAATATTTACAATTATGTCACAATTAAATATACAATATTCATGGATCACAATTGAATTTATACAAATTGCATGCTAACTTATTCTTCCAATTTTGTATCCAGGATTAATTAATTCCATCAACCTTATGTGTTATACTAAAAAAATCAATATACTTTATTGCGAACTTGTCACAATCGTTCAGGCAATTAAATAATAATGTGTTTAGTTTAATACCATGTAGATAAAAACTAATTTTTCAAATTAAAAAAATTATAAATACTTATGAATTTGTATGTCTTATTGCGCCATGTCCCTCACGATGGTTAATATATTGTTCACAATCACCCCTCTTGTCTAGCCATAAAGGAACAATCATATTCACTGGTTTCAAGTTAAGCTCGAGCTGACCCTGAATTAGATATGAATGATCTGAGTCGTACACATATATAGTGGAATTAGTAAAAACGATCTCCACGACAAAGCAATGATGATTCACAATCAGTGGAATGTAAATGTGTACAACCCTCCCGTAACTTTTCCCTCGACACTCGACCACGTCCCTATAACCTTCTCGAGAATATATTCAGACATCGTGTACTTATTACTCATAAGTTGAAGAGATTAATACTCAATGATAATGACACGTACTCGGTGCTCAATATGACTTGACCAATAATTCCAAATGGTCTCGGATATCTTTGAACCCGATCGCACAACAAATTCATAGCCAAGTCGATCTACTACAACAAGAAACACCAATAAAAAACAAAGAGAGAGATATTTCATTTAATAAACAAAAAATTATGCATACGTAATAAATAAGACTTGTGATATTATACTTACATCGTCGGCGAGCCAAGCTCCTGAAGTCGTGATGTCATAAAACCACTTATAAACGTCAAGTATCATCATTTGAGCTATCATGTGGGTAGTTTTGAAAAAAAATGTTAAAAAGAAGTGTATATGAGTTAGCATTACGTACTTTACTAAAATCATAAAATACTTACCCGGGCATAATTCTTGTCCACTCTATTTCGAACGTTTTGCATTTGGCAGGGTCCACCTCTCGAAAAAGATTGGGGTACGTCCCGTCCATGAACGTCTTGTCTCAACTGTGAAAGGAGAAACAACATACTGTGACGACAATCTCGGCTTCTTGCTGACTACCTGCTTCGACATGTTAAAAACGCGCTTCTTACTCTCTGTCATAACGAACATCCTTTCCTTATCGTCACCCTCGTCCAAGGCACATCCTCTATCTCAAGGACTGCTACCACTTCTAGCTCCGGGCTCGCCATCTCCACTGTCATCGGGGCCACCCCTCTGTCCCGGGTACATCCTCTGCCAAGGGACTGCCATCCCCTCAACCTAGGGATCGCTAATACTTCCATCATCAGGGCCACCCTTTCGTCCTATCCTCCTCTACTACCACTATCTTCTTATCGAGGCCACCACTTCCCATTCCATAGATAACAAACTGATTCTACTACACCTCATCTATCTACAATGGTGGGTGACCCCATCTCATTCACTCTGTTAATGACCCTCATCTCACCCTTCTGTCACCCATTTGTCTGTCGGTATATCTCCTCGGAGCTCTACGACCTCATCCTGAAGGTTTACTAAATGACCTCGTAACACTCCAACATCATGGCATAAAT
This sequence comes from Fraxinus excelsior, assembly GCA_019097785.1. Taxonomy (NCBI): domain Eukaryota; kingdom Viridiplantae; phylum Streptophyta; class Magnoliopsida; order Lamiales; family Oleaceae; genus Fraxinus; species Fraxinus excelsior. The sequence continues at coordinate 18,346,014 of CM032629.1, read as the reverse complement.
CTACTACCTCGCCTCTCAACTCCCGTAATAGCAACCCTACCACATCTTGTAGCACGCCCACTTCCTCTCTTAACTCTCGTTGTAACGCGCCCACCTCCTCCGCCATTAATCCAATCAGGCGAACGTACAAATCATCGAAATAATGACTCTGATTTTGTGCAGGAGATCCAAATGAGAGGTGTTTGGATGGGGGATAAGGATATATCATCGGCGGAGATGATCCCCTCGGCGGAGGTTATCCCATCAACGAAGGTGATATCCAGGGCGAATGTGACAGACAACACGCTTCTTACTCTCTGTCATGATAGACATCATCTCCTCATCTGTCACCCCCGTCCAAGGCACATCCTCCATCTCAAGGACTGCTACCATTTTACCTCCGGGCTCGCCACCTCCACCGTCATCAGGGCCACCCCTTCGTCCTGGGTACATCCTCTGCCAAGGGACCGCCATCCCCTCAACCTAGGGATCGCCAACACTTCCATCATCAGGGCCGCCCCTCCGTCCTATCCTCATCTGCTACCTCTCTCTTCCTATCGAGGCCACCACTTCCCGCTCCATAGATAACAAACTGATTCTACTACACCTCATCTATCTACAATGGTGGGTGACCCCATCTTATTCACTATGTCAATGACCCCCCTCTCACCCTTCTGTCACCCATTTGTCTATCGGTATATCTCCTCAGAGCTCTACGACCTCATCTTGAAGGTTTACTAAATGACCTCGTAACACTCCAACATCATGGCATAAATCTACTACCTCGCCTCTCAACTCCCGTAATAGCAACCCTACCTTATCTTGTAGCACACCCACTTCTTCTCTTAACTCTCGTCGTAACGCGCCTACCTCCTCCGCCATTAATCCAATTAGGCGAACATACAAATCATTGAAATAATGACTTTGATTTTGTGCAGGAGATCCAAGGGGGAGGTGTTTGGATGTGGGAGAAGGATATCTCATCGGCGAAGATGATCCTCTCGACGGAGGTTATCCTATCAACGAAGGTGATATCCAGGGAGAATGTGATTGTCAATCAATTGGACCGCTCTCCTACACAAATAACAACATTAAAAATTATTCACTTAATTAAAATAGGTTAACTCATACAAAACAAAAATCAGTAAATTATATTCAATTCACATACCCAATTTAGGTCCAAGATGAAATAAAAAATTTGGACGTCTTGAGTATGCTGAATGGCTAATTCATGCACAAAACCTCGACCTTTCTCCTCCTTCGACTACTCAACTCAACATATTGACATTTCAACTAGTTAATGATCATGTGCTGAGATTATAAAACGACATACAATATAAATCGCAAATGTATAATACACACCTGAGGTCGTCGAGGAGAACTGATAACTATTTGTCAGATGGACAACCGTCTACTCAGAATGCTCGTCAATAATGCATCCGAGGGCAGCGTATCTCCACTCGCCTACCAAATCGGGTACCCAAAAGGGGAACAGTCTCATATGCCCAGATCTACAACACATACAATTTTTAAAAATAAATTTAGTATAAAAAATATTTTTATGTTGATTATGTTAAATATTTACCTGCACCGTCAGGGACAATCCATAAGTATCGTACTTACGCAATGACCTATTGGGCTACGAATGTGATCTGGTAAAGACACGTACAATGTCCTCAAAATATTTCTGCCCCATGGATTGTTTTTGGAAACATCGATGTTATCAACAACTTCCAAATGAAAAAAAGGTCGATCATAGTCTTTTTGTGATGACACCTCACTACGCTTTCAAGGGTGTAGACCAACCCAACATCTAGTCGTACTCTCTGGTTGTGCCAATCGGTTGCGGTAAAAGCACCATACATTGTCCTTGAAAATATGTGTCGTACAGCCTATTACTACTTTAGGTTTCGTTTCTTCATCGTCTGTAATCTTCAGTCAAGTTATCAGGGCAAAGTCAAACAAAGAAAAAATAGTGACCTTGCCCTCGAAGTCGAAATGGAGAGCATCGTCGTCGATTGACCTATGCAGCCGACATAGTAATGCTTCAATGATCTGCCCGAAGTATTACACCTCTCTCAATTGATACAAGCACCATATGAAGGACTAACGTAGCATATCTCCGTACTAATCATCGAGCAACTCCAATACAGTAGTAAAACTCTCAAAGCTACTGCTCCAAGTATATTTTCTTGCCATCTGTCTCAACTCAGCATCTAGATGGTACTACATCTTGCAAAAAATCAAATGTTAGAATTTTTAACAAGATAATAGAATAAAACATAACTTCAGAGAATTGAGCGAATCGAATTGTAACTGCTATACATAATAAATAGATTCACTTACATTGACACTAATAAAAAAAAATGATTTGATAAATTAAAGGAGAAAATAATAGAATTATAGACAAAAATAAAAAATTTAAAGAAAATAATATAAAAATATAAAAGTGAAAGAAAGAATATAAAAAAAGCATTTTAAATTGAAAAAAAATCAAAAAAATTAATAATAAATTTTAGAAAATTAAGAAAAATAATAATAAATTAAATTAAATACAAATTAATGACCAAAGTAAAAAAAAAAAAAAAATTAAAGGAATTTATAAAAATATAATAAATAAAGCAAGAATATTAAAAAAATATTTTAAATTAAAAAAACTAAATTATAATAAGAAGAAAAAAACTAATGAATTGTTTGGATTATTACCAAAATAATAATAATAAACATAGAAAATTAAATAAAAGGAAATTATAAAAATCAAATAAAGAATATAAATATTATTTAATTAAATTTTGAAAAATTAAAGATTTGTTTAAAAATAATTTTAAATAAAAAAAATAAAACAAAACTAATTTGGCAATTTCTTTAAAAAAATATTTAATTTGATAATTCTCACTTTTCATTTTTTTAATATTCCCTATTTAATTTAAACAATGAATTAAAATTTCTTAATAATAATAATAATAATAATAATAATAATAATAATAATAATAATAATAAAGGGTGCTTAAAAGTCGGCTAGTAGTAACAGTTTGCCCAAGCCGATTGTCATCTAACCCGACTATTAAATAGTCGATTCAGTAGTAACAGTTTGCCTAGACCGACGGTTACTTAACCCGACTGTAATAGTCAGGGTCCGATTAACATTTGCTAGTCGCTTCTTCTCGCTTGAAAATCATCATTTTCGACAAGAGTAAACTATTTTTTAGCAAAAAAAAAAAAAAAAAAAAATCTAGTCTACACTCAATAACCTATCTACATAATGAAGAACATACATTATAAACATCATAAAATTCACAAATTTTTTTAAACATAAATGAAAAATCAATCTCAAAATCCCAAAAAAACTAACATTATTGAAGATAATTGTCGGATTGTGTGATGGCCAGCGTTGGGTGATTGTGAGAATGACGACTTCGACTGAATCTCGACCGTCAGATTTTGTGAGTTTTTTCAACATTTTTTTCCCTCTCCAATCAAACACTTTGTCGAAGGTGAGGGTAATTTTGAATTTTGTTATTTAACTTCATCATTTTAACTTTTTATTTTTTTCATGGTCAAAGTCCGTTAGTATTTCTTCAGATTGAATGTAACCACACAAAAATCCCATGCCCACCATTGATTCATAGAACTGAAAACTCAACCAAAAACTAGTGATTTATACTGTACAATATCAGTAGTACCTTCGAAATTTTTCTTGCAAATTGCAAGCTTTCCAAGGAAAAAATAAAATAAAAAATTCACAAATATACAGAGCGAGGAAGAGGAAATGTGGGCTGCTCCTCCAATTTCTCGCCTGCATTCACAATTCCTCTACTGCCCTTTAAAGCTCTCTTCTACTTCTTCGTCTTCGTCTATTTCCCATAAATCCTTCAAAACTCAAAGGGCACCAGCTTCTTATCCACGTGTTAGAGCAGTTGATCTTGACCAAAACACGGTAATATAACTCCTTCCCTTTAATTAAGTTACTTGATGTTCTAATTTGATAATGTATTTACTGATAATGCAATACAGCTTATGCCCTTCATTTAAGTTCTTCTTTCTGTTAATTTTCCGAGTTCTTGATGTTCTAATTTGATGAAATGTATGTACTGGTATTTCGATTCTGCTTACGATTCTGCTTATGCAGTTATGCCCTTCATTTAAGTTCATGTTTCGGTTAATTTTCCGAGTTCTTGATGCTCTAATTTGATTAAATGTGCTCAATGATAAAGCAATCCAATTTATTCCCTTCACTTACGGGGGTGTTTTTTTTTCCCCCCCTTCCTGTTCTGTTAATTTCCTGAGTTTCTTGATGTTCTAATTTGATAAAATGTATTTACTGGTAATGCATTCCAACTTATTCCCTTCATTTAAGTTCTTTTTTTTTTTTTTTTTCTGTCAATTTTCTGAGTTTCTTGCTGTACTAATTTGATAAAATGTATTTACTGATAATGCAATCTAACTTATTCCCTTCATTTAAGTTTTTTTTTCGGAGTTTCTTGATGTGCTAATTTGATAAAATGTACTTACTGATAATGTAATCCATTATCCATCTTATGCCCTTCACTTAAGCTCCTTTTCGGTTTATTTTATGAGTTTCTTGATGTTCTAATTTGATCAAATGCACTTACTGATAATGCAATCCAGCTTATTCCCTCATTTAAGTTCTTTTTTTCCTGTTAATTTTCTGAGTTTCTTGGTATTCTAATCTGATAAACTATTACTGGTAATGCAATTCAACTTGTTCCCTTCATTTAAGTTCTTTTTCTATTAAGTATCTGAGTTTCTTGGTGTTATAATTTTATCAAATATGTTTACAAATAATGCAATCCAACTTATTCCCTTCACTTGAGTGCTTAATTTTTGTTAATGATCTAATTTGATCAAATATTTTTACTGATAATGCAATCGACAGATTGTGGCGATAACAGTTGGGGTTGTGAGCGTGGCCTTTGGGATTGGAATTCCTGTTTTCTATGAAAACCAAATAGACAGTTCTGTAAGTATTTCTTTCCTCTTACAGCGTGTTTGGCTTAGCTTATTTAAGATAAGCCGCGAAATAAAGCCAAAATTGGCTTCCTTTTTAGAAATATGCTAAGCCAAACATGCTTATTCATCTTCTTTTTGTTTTTGTTTTGGAATAGAATATTTAGATTTTTATGGTGGGATGTGGAGACTGATATATTTATTGCAAAAGATTGGATTTCTGAGGCCATTTTGTATATTATTGTTAATGTTTCAGGCCAAAAGAGAAAATACTCAGCCATGCTTCCCCTGCAGCGGCAGCGGTGCTCGTAAGTCATTGACTTCCTTCTCTGCCATTGTTTTACCCTATGATGCACGAAAATGAAAACTTCAAAAATCTAGCATTGAATTTCTACCTAGTTGTCTTGTTGCATTAAACTTCATATTTGGATATAGCATTTCCACTTGTTTTATTGTTTCGAAATTTGAGGTTTTGTTTCAGTTTTTACCATATTTTGGTTTGTCTTTTAAACATGCACACAATATATGCTTAAGAAAATCTAAGCTAACTCATGAGGCCTCACTCCCTTAAAACTTCAAAACTTTCCAATTCCAAACTACAAAGCACAATTCACTAAGCTTTAAAAGTTGACTTATAGGTAAATAAGTGCTTTTTAGAATAAATAATTTTTTAACGTCAAAGCTGGGAAAATAGTATTCTGACCAGCTTAAATTATAATTTAAGCGGGTTAAACATAGTAGGACCCCCAACTATTAATCACTTATTATTCACAAACTCCATAACATCAACTACTTATAATCACTTAAAGCATGTTGTTAGTAAGTTGCTTATTTTAATCGTCATGTGAAGGTTACTTTCATAATAACTAACTTATTGTTCTTTAAATTAAGGAAAAAGTAACACATCCAAACACATTTGGAAACAAACTTTTACATTTTTATGCTTCGGCAAACATGGGTCATTTAGTACTTGGTGTCATTTTCTGCATCATTGGTGCAGTTGGGTGAAAGAATTTTTATTTTTTTTTAAAAGCAAATACTTTTGATTGGAACAATATCTTTTTCAAATTTTACTTGTTCATGCACTTCTACTTGTAGACTTCACTTCTAGCATTGAATTTCTATGTTGAAACTAGTTTGGACAATTTTTTAGTGTGACTAATGTTTAAATCTGGCTATGATGGCCTTTGTGTAACTATTAAAGTATGAGATAACTTCTGGCTCCACAATTAATTGCATCACGCCATCTTGTTCAAGAAAACAACAGGTTTATATTACTCGAACAAGGATATAGGAAGAGAAAGGAAGGCTGAAAATAATACTTGTACTTATAAAGATACATAAAGAAGTTGCTTAATTGGTCAGGCATTGAGTTTGCTCCCTCAGTTTGAATCCCCTCAGAGTCACTGAAGTGAGTACCTGACCGTAAACTTCAGGGTACCGTGGGATTAGTTGAGTTGTGCACAAACTGGTCGGACATCCACGGTTATTAAAAAAAGAAAAGAAAAGACAAATGGACTCTGAGACTCTTGTTGCATGCATCTGCACTTTATCTAATTAGACGTCGTTTAGAATTTCAGTTCAGTAGAAGCACAAAAATGTGTCTATTTATACATTTTAACCAGTTACTCATGGGAATGTAGAAGAATTTTGGAAAATATTAATTCATGTTATTATTTTTATACTTCTCCAAACAGATGGAAACAAGACTCGAGAAAAAAAAATTAGAAAATATACATCTCACATTAATATCAAAGTGGAAAATGAGATGCAGCAATTGCACTTTGTGTGCTGACAGCTTTTAGAGTTTGTTTCATCTACTATTTAGCAGTGATAAAGAATTACTCTATTTCTAGCTTTTCTGTACATGGAATGTGACTTGAATCTGTCCTTGTCATTGTGTAGGACAAATTGATCTAACAACGACAAAAAAATATGTTTGGCCGAGCTGAAAAGAAGTAAAAAGTTGCTTTACTTTTTGTTTCCAATCCAGTTTGTGTTACTCTTTGTTACTTTTAAGTAAAAAATGTACTCTAAAGTAACTCTTTGGTTGATGTCAAACTAGAAGTTACTTATTTTTAACGTTGATCAGTAAAAATTATTTATTTTAATGGTACTTATTGACTTACAAGTAAAGGTTTTAGGGTTAGCTATACATGCTCGAAGCCTTTCACAAGAAAATTGGTTCGGTTAAATCATTATTTTTTTCTCTCCACTCCAATTGGTTCATTGCTATATCTATGGGGTCAGCATGATTGAAACCATCCCTGCATACAAGATATATGCTGTGCTCTTGAATAATAGGTGAGTGCTACTTATATGCATTTGCTGTTAAAATTTACTCCAAACTTAAGCAGGGATTTTCTGCAGAGCAATGCAGATTTTGCATGGGGAGTGGCAGTGTGGTGGTAGAGCTTGGTGGGGACGAGAAAGAAGTCTCACGATGTATAAACTGTGACGGTGTTGGTTCTTTGACTTGCACGACCTGCCAAGGCAATGGCATTCAACCACGCTACCTTGACCGCAGGTACATGCTTTGTTCAATAAATATCTTCAACATTTATATTGAAATACATTATAACAATAGCTTTCACTTGTGCCCATATAACTCTTGAAATACTTGCAACATCTAGTGAGAATGCTAAACCTTATTCCTGTATATCGGGAGTCAACTGCATGATACCGTCTTGCTTAGGATTCATTTCATAAGATTTGCCTTGAGTTTCAGACTCGCTCTCACTGTATTGCAACCCTCTTAATTTTTATTTTTTGGACTGAATATTGGTAATTTTTACATGTTTTTCGAATTATTATAACAGAATCAACAATGCAACCATGAATTTATACATGGGCTAGGAAATTATACCTCTTTTGTGTCTTTGTGATGAGATTATATATTTTTGTGGAACAGAGAATTCAAGGATGATGACTAAGAGCTCGACTATGCATGGCCGCGGATACCGGAGTTTATTTGATGTTGACCTGTAAGATCGAGTTGAAATTCACATTGTAAACGACTTTTTCATTTAACTTTTCTATACTTGGATGTCGAACAATTTATCATCCTTGATTTCACTAGCATTAACCAAGAAAATCACTATGGATGTAACTTATGTTCGTTGTAGGCATTAAATCGACATAAAGGCAGGTTTCTTTCAAATTTGAGCAATGCTACATTGCCCAAGTTGGATGACAAAAGGGGAGTGCCCAAGTGAGTTGGCACCCCACTATTGGAAGGGGCGGCTGCCCAACTCACTTGGGCACTCCCCCTTTTGTAAGGCTACTTGGGCAAAGTAACGTTACTCTTCAAATTTGATGGATCCTATAGCTATTAAATTCATTTTTAAACAGGTCAATTTATTTTGTCAGTTCTTTTAGGATATTAGAATACAAAATGGGGAAATTGGAGTCAGGGTCTCAAACATTTTCAAAAAGTGCAAAGGGCATTTGGCAGCAGATTTCCTAAAGTTCATATAGATAAGCAATTGAAGGACATTTGGAAGGGTTTTACCTAAAAATCTGTTAATTTAATGTGAATAGAATGTTGATCATTTTTAAAAAGAGCAAATTGATATTCCATGTTTTAACACTTGAAGCAATAAAAATAATTCAAAATGCGCGCCTTGGCGTGAGGCGTGGCCAAAACGTCCAGCCAAGTGGGTTAGCTTCTTAATTAACGGTCAAAGACAATTGTTGACCGCTAAAGCGTGCCTAGACGCTTGACGTGCATTACCCTTTTTTTTTTTAACAATTATTTGAAGTTAAAAATTATTAAATGCTAATTTCTTCAGTTTGCCCTAATTTAAAATAAAAAAACCATTTGAACCCAAAAGTCAAGTGACCAATGAATCTTATTTACTGTAGACGATTTTTTAAGACACCCGAGTTATTAAAAGAAAAATTATTTACGGGTGGAAAATGATATAATAGAGCCTGATGAAAAGAATTTTGTATCAGAAGACACGGATGATGAATTAGATGAAGATGTTATTGAATTGGAGTTCGATAAAGAGTTACATAAAATTTAATTTCCTATGCTATTTACTTACTATTTTGTATTTAAATTTGAAACTTATATTTTTATTGGAAACTTTTAAAATAATGTATAAAGTTCCTATAAATCTGTTTTAAATGTTTAGTAAATATTATTTTTAATTGATTAAAAATTAAAATAATATTAAAATAAGAAAACACATTTTTACGCATATGCCTCGCCTAAACTCGCCTAGCCCATAACTCGGTCTCTATGCATCGCCACGCATTATACCTTTTAGAACCTTGGTTTTTAGGAAGGTTGAGGGCAGTGGGTGACAATAGGTTTTGTTGTGGGGCCAAACAAGGTGTTTAGGAGGAAAGGGCCGTGGGGAAAGATTAACCGGTTTTTTTTTTTTTTTAGGCATTTTAAAATGATTTTCCTTTATTTTTTTTTTTTCTTGTGAACATTTATTTGTTTCTAATGATTTTAAATGCATTTCAAACCTTCGTTTGAGTCCCATTTTTGGATAAAAAATGCATTTTTAAATAGTATTTTGTTGGAGACGGGGTGGTTAAAAGGGAAGAATTTTCTATATATATGTAATATTATTTTATAGGAGAATGTGTGGTTGAAAATGAGTTGAAAAAATGAATTTCTAAAAAAATGGTGGCTAAACATGGTGTAAAAATGTAGAATGGATTCAGCCTAAGATTAGGTATTGTACAGCCTTCAAGATTCTTTTGAAGTTAGGAAAATGTTAGGAGCCCGCAACAATTTTCCCTACAAAATATCATGTCGGCCGATCCACGGTAGTTTATAACTGCAAGCCTTCGAGAAACAATTCGACTTAAACGTTAGGTTCAAAACTGTACACAATCAATTTTCTTTACTTACATTCCAAGACTTGGTAGCACACAGTTTTGCCATTAATTTTAACATTTTAAACAATCAATAGCTTCAATTTTGTCACATCAGACAATGTCAAACTAGTTGTACGCAACAGATGAACAACTAATTTAATTCGAACACAATTAAAGAAGTATGTGGTGACATAACCCCGATCCCATTTCATTTAATAATTAAATTCTTATCTAGAGAAAACTACATCACATTGTTTTTCTAAGGGACATTAATCTTTTACATGCTCGTAACAAACTTTTTAAATGGAAACGATTAATATAAATAATTTTTGCTTAACAAATGAAAAGTTGAGAATAAAAATATGACCATAAAATTAAATAAACAACTAAAGAAAGGTAATAATAACCAAATATTGAAGATCTCTTTGACTTGAATTATATGGCCATCAAAGTCCACAATTAATTTTAACTTCATATTTCATGGACTCGAAATTTTTTAACCACATATTTCATCAACTTTTATAAAAATTTACTAAAAATTTAATTTTAATCCATATCATACAGAAGCATAATACATTTTGACACGGACAAAAAATATGAAAAGATCTGATATTGCTAGAAATCCAACTCAAAATACCAAGAATCCACCGAATAATAAGTCAGAGCACTCTAGATTTACTTTCTAGAAAACAAGAACAGTGAGTTCTGCTAGTAGAGAAAGTAACTTTGAAGATCATATTTGGCAAGGAGTTATGCTACACTTCCCAAGTTGGTTTACAAAAAGGGAGTGCCCAAGTGATTTGGCACCCCCTCCAATTGGAAGGGGCGGCTGACCCACTTTTGTCATGCAACTTGAGCAAAGTAACATAACTCTTTGGCAATAATAAGAAGCTTGGTCAAACACAATTTCCATCCCAAACTGTCTTTCATACCGGGAGCAAAGCGCCATCATACCTGAATGCTAACTGAAAGCAAAATCACTATAATTCCTAAGAAATTGGTACAAGATTTAACTAAAATTTAACACAACTCTGCAGAAGAAAATACTTTCCCATAATATCGTCTGCAATATTTTCCATAGTGGGTGGGTTGAGGTGGGGCAGAGGCTACCTATCCTTATACATCTCAAATAATTGAAAGAATGAATAAAGCCGACTGCCCAAACTCTTCTTATCTATAAGCGCAACTAGATTTGGCCTTGGCTACTAATATAATACTGCCTAAAATAAAACGCATGCTAAAAGCTATAACTAAAGAACATTTGACATAAAAAATCCCTAGTAGTTTATAGAATACACTTTACAACATTACCAATATGCTAACCGCCACAAAGGTCAATGCAAGACATAACAGCTCTATCTGCGAAGGTCGGAAGGCGGTGGTCTTCGACTTCCTCCCCTACGTAAAGCTGAGAATTGGTTACCCGATGGGCCATGGTGGCCAGATCCTCGGCCAACACTAGGGTTAACGGGAGGGACCCAGCTACCACCCTTGTAAAATTGGTGGCCCCCTAAATTGTTATATCCACCCTGTTGATAAACATGATCGGGAGGAATTGGAGTTCGATCCAGTTCCGGAGGAGGATGTGATGGGTAACCATGTCCAATATTTTGTTGCATAACCCGACGGTTGTATCCATGTCGGGGATGATAACCACGACCCTGAGGGCCAGACCTCCCACGCCACTCATTACGAGGACAATTATGTCTATTCTGAGCATTATTATGGGGAGAAGCATACGATTGTCTATAAGAAGTGGAGATTGACGACCTGTGATGATCTCCAGCATTCAGGGGAGAATAGCCCGAATTACCTTGCGTCACTACCCGTTCCTCACCAGAGTGTGGATTTTGATGGTCCGGCTGATAGTGCCGGCCATAAGTACTGGTGTGAGACTGACGCGGAGCATATATTTGACCGCATCGACCATTCCCATCTGCTCTTACCTGTAAACTATTAGCAACAAGTCGTTGTGCAGCCTCTCCAAGATGCCGGCCAGAAATGGCTCCATTGTTATTATGATTATGCCTGAAAAAGAAAATTCCTACACTGATTGATCCTTACAAATAATCTAGAAAGTGCAGAAATCAAGTCTTTGATTAAATCAACACACCTTCCATTTTCCATCGGCCGCCTCCTAGAGTCCTCATGCCAAAGTACAGGCTCCGGTTTTAGATCACCTATTGTCACAATCTGTATATAACATGGTAGAAAGTTACAGATGAACAACAGCTTAAGCCCCTGTTTTGTTGAGCTTTTTTTCAACTCTTTTTTCTCCGTACTCATTTTCAACCACACGTTTACGCAATAAAATATTTTACAAGTAAACTCTAAACTTTTCCCCACTTTTTAACCACTCATTCTGCAAAAAACTCACTATTCAAATCAATGTTTTTCTCAAATAATGACCATTAAACATGGGCTAAATAAGGGCTACACCAGAAATATCATTCTATCAAATCATGTGGTGTAGCCAAACGAATCTCGTATAACTGACTAAGTTTAACCAGACCAAAAATGAAAAGAAAAACTGAAGAGAGTATTATGCAGTCGGAAAAAGAAATCGAGGTATAAATATTAGCTGTTTCATGCATAGTTTCCAAACAAATTCCACCTATCAGGCAAACTATACCAAATACATGTCACTGACTCACAGGTACCACCATGGAATCATGCAAACTCTAATAGGAAAATGCTATAGAAAAAATTACGAAATATTTGTTACCATTTTCTAGCCAGGTGATAACTCAAGTAATAATAATGTATAGAACTCAAAACTCTATTAGCCATTGCAGAATTTCAACCCCTCCAAAGCACAGTTAGAAGTTTTAAAAAAAAAAAAAAAAAAAAATTTAGTTTTTTAAGCTGTCTTAGAATAGCTCAAAATTTGAGCTTCCCTAAAAAGCTATAAATTCAGTGTTTACGTAAGTTGAAATCTGCATTTAACGCAACATTTAATCGACAAAATTATCCTTATTAATTTAATATAATACTAAATACATCTAAATTTTCCTACACATCAATATATTAACCAAAAAAAACCTTTCTAAATAAACTTTAACAAATTACACATTGTTTATACTTGGACAAATAAAGTACACATAATGATGTTAAAACATTTAAAGGTTTTACAGTGTTTATACTTTTAACAAATAAATTAAATCATTTATACTAAAATAATTATGCCAAGATATTTTAATTAAATATCAATTTGCACTAGATTTTATAGAATATAAAATAGAAACTTTTTGTGAAAAAAAGATGTGAGATATATAATAAATAATCGAAATCTAGTCAAATAAATATGTAGTATATGCAGAAGTCATAACACAGAAGCAATTTTGTAGTTACACTGTCAAACAGTAAATTTACTGTTCATAGTACTTTTTGGATTGACAACCAAGTCAACAGCTTTTCAATAACTCTCTTCAAAGCAAGCTCTACTCAAAACAGTTGCCAAACGGACCCTTAGTCAATTTAGTTCATTGACAGAATTAATTGAGATGTAGAAAATTGCTGAAATGCAGTATATTACCAGAAGAGATGAAGGGGGAGGAAACTGTTTCATTGGAATAATACATCTAAGTTAAATGCTGACTTTAGAATATACTTCTCTCGTGTCTCTCTTTTAAATTCTTCCCTTAAGAGGGCTGAGGTCTGTGTTCTCAATTAACTCAAAAAAAACAAAGGTAATATTCAGTGGCATAATTATATCTCATGATGACTATCTGAAGTTTATCTTACGACCAGCAGATTAATAATAGAATGAGACAGAAAATTCACGTGTGAGATTAGGATGTAAAACCAACGAAGGACGAGTCCGGCAATACACTATTAAAATATTCGTGGATTGTTCTCTTCGACTCTACTTTGTCAAGAGTTCAGGACAATGTATTCTCGCACAATTAAGAAAATAACAATAGTCTACAACAGTGACAACTTTCATTTCGAGAAAGAAGGTGCCTGATAGCAATATTCTGCAAGGTGAAAACATGAAGTCAACAAGAGGTGCTCAGACATCCCATAAAAGAAGACACAAAACAACTCTTTATGGAAATATTGTAAAGCATAAAATGTGTACAAACTAAATATGGCCAAAAATCACTCAACATACAAGGAAGTTTCATGTTAGTTGCCAAACTTTATTTTATTTCAAATTGGTCACTGGAGTTTGCCTTTTATATTTGCTTGTTGCTAAGTTGAAATCCATTAGTTTTTTAATGGAATGTATGACGTGCCAGACAACAAATTGACACGGTGTCAATGTAGAGGTCTTCAACGTCAGACATTCTGTTAGAAAAACTAATATAATTAAACAGAGTTGCCAAACTTCAGTGACAGCTTCTGAACAGAGCAAAGTTTGGTGATTAACACAAAATTTCTTTATCAGCAATGTGACTAACAATGTTTTTTCACCCAAATTAAACAACATCCTCCAGCTATGGTGATAATGAAATTCGAAATCAAGACTGAATCATCTTAAGTTACCTTCTTGGGGAAGATGACACCTGGAGGTGGTTGAGTAATATGCTTATGAGCATCTGGAAGCCTATATATTGCACATCTGAATATGATAATTAACAGTAAACGGTGAAGATAGAAACAGAAAAAGAGCAGCTTCACATCCATGATGGTTTCAATTGATCCAAGGGAAGGTTGTCTTAAAATGTCTAGAACCTTGCTTACATGACTTGATTGTCCATAATATCTTCCAACCCTTCAACGGGAGATCTGAAAATTTGAGGGCAAGGATCCCCAGCACAAAGGGAAATAAAGCCGTTCATCCCACCACTACAGTAGTCAGAAGTAAAATCAGGAAAAAGGTCCATACAAGCTTGAACTTATTATTTAGTGTGAAACCCACTTTAATAGCCATTAGCTTATCTAATCAATACGAGCATACATGGTTACCATTTAAATGAATCACTTTAAAAGCCATTAGCTTATCTAACTAATACGAGTATACATGGTTGGTCTGGTATACATGGTTACCATTTAAATGAATTTATAACCATGTATACCACACCAAGAGGAGACGTTGAACTAAAATAAATGTGAACACCTCATTTGACAGCACAGATTATAGTTGTTCAGTATATGTAAACCTTGCAACACAAACCTGGATCCTGGATCCAGCTGTTCCTTAATCTCTGCTTGTCCTTTGTAAGCCAGCTGCTTACAGCGATCATCAAGAGAAAATATATATGGAGATAGCGTGTGAAATGATGATATAAAAAGCATGTTACACATCACACTGTTTCTCCGTGCTTCCTCTTCCTGAAGAAGTTAAATAAAATAAACACCCTGCATAATAACCTAGAATTTAAGATTTGATTGCAGAAAACTCTATACCGTGAGTGTATGCTCAATCTTAGCGACCTCGGCAAGTAGACGGTCTTCATCGATGAAAGGCAATTTAGAAATGCCCTAGAAGTCAAAAGATTATAAACAAATATAACAGAAAATTTATGAGTCACTGTTCAAGCAAACACAATATTGTACCTGCCAAGAGTACCGTTTGCCATTCATGTCCACTTCAAAATCTGAGGAGAAAGATAGCAAACAAAAAAAGATTGTTATTTTATCCTGTACATAGAAGAACAGTAAAAAACCACTGCTCACAATAAATTTGGGGTCATCAACATTAATCCTTTTTTGCCACTCTGTTCAGTTCATAGTTTGTCGCAGCATTTGTGATAGACCCCCAATCCGGTTCACGTACGCTCGAAGGAAGAAGGGCCACCCGGTTCATTAAAGTTAGTTATTTGAATAGGGGTAAAATAGTAAAGTGAGGAGAGGGAAACGTGAATAAAGGGGGGGAAATGGTTTTGGAGAAGGCATGCAATTTTCATTAGTACTGTGAAGTTTGGGAGAGTCCAGGCCTCTCATATAGCCTTGGAATTTGTACTCATTGAGAGATTTCAATATATTGTCATTCGTGTTCTACAACCTTGTTACTCAATTATAAATTGTTCTAGAATTACATCCTCTGGAAGTAACCTAATCTACTCCATCTCAGCAGGTCCCTGAAGCTCTGTGGGCGTTCCAGTTCAGTTGGTTCAGCAGCTACATCATTTGACAGGTAAGATCCTATCAATTTGGTATCAGAGCATGACGATCGCGGAGAGAGTGGGGCAATTAGAATCGAGATTTGACGGCTTGCAAGGGGAAGTGGGAGTCATGAAATTTGAATTGCAGAAAGACCTCGCGATTTTAATGGAGAAGTTTGATATGGTGATGACAAAGTGGGGCGATCAGGACAGATAGAGAGGAAGGAAAAAGGAGCCTCGTCTGAATCCGTAGAGGCAACACCAAGTTATGAGGTTTTGCATAAACCACCGGAGGTGGGTGGAAATCACGGCAGCCGAACACAACAAGAGGAGATGGCTAGAGGAGACAATCGGATTCGCAGGTTGGAAATGCCGATTTTTAATGGGGAGGCACCAGATGCCTGGATCTTCCGGGCGGAGCGCTATTTCAGCGTTAATCAACTCTCAAATTGGGAAAAAATCGAGGCGACTGCAGTTTGTTTTGAGGGTGAAGCACTCGCCTGGTACCAGTGGGAAAATGGCCGACAGCCCTTATTGCGATGGGAAGACCTTAAAATACTTTTGCTACAAAGATTCCGACCATCACAAGAAGGTAGCGCACTGGAGAAGCTATTGGCCTTGAGGCAAGACGGAACAGTGAAGGATTACCGGCGCTGGTTCGAGTTGTTGGCGTCGCCTTTACCAGACATCCCAGATGCGGTGTTGGAAGGGAATTTCATCAATGGGTTGGATCCCTTAATCAGGGCTGAGGTGAGGATGATGAGGCCACAAAGGTTGGGCCAAATTATGGAGTTGGCCCAATGAGTTGAGGATCGAAATAACTCGCTTAAACGGGCTTCTACAGTAAGCGGCCCATCTAGGTTTAAACCAAGTAACCCCGTCCAGAGCAGCCCAGGGGGAGTTCCCAAATTATCTGGGTTCTTACACTAGAAGTAGCAATCCAACGATACACAACGGGCTCTAGGCACCAACGGGGGCGACGAAGCTTCCAGGAAGCTTCAATTAGCGGACGATGAAGCCTGAGCGGGCGGCGACACCGTTCCGACGCCTGACCGACGGGGAACTGCAGCTGAAGCGCGAAAAAGGGCTCTGTTACCGTTGTGATGAAAGGTATGGTCCTGGACATCGCTGCAAAAACCGAGAGTTGCAAGTTCTCTTGGTAAGAGAGGATGAAATTGAGGAGTCAGGGGATGAAATAGGTGAAGAAGTGGGCGAGGTACTGGAGGAGCTGGTCGAGTTGTCGATCAAGTCAGTGGTAGGGCTCACCGCACCTAAAACTATAAAGGTACGGGGTGCTATTTATGGGGAGCCCGTGGTCGTCCTCATCGATTGTGGGGCTACCCACAACTTTATATCGTCTGAGTTACTCCAGAAGCTGGAGCTGAAGGTCATGGAGTCAGCCAGTTACAGGGTTGTGATGGGTAATGGCCTATCGGTGAGAGGGGGTGGAATTTGTAAAGGAGTGGTAGTGACCCTGCAGGAAGTAGAGGTTGTAGAGGACTTTTTGCCACTGCAATTGGGGTGTACTGATGTTATTTTGGGAATGAAATGGTTGGAAACGCTGGGACGGATGCAAGTAAACTGGAGCACTCTCACAATGCGATTCAAGGTGGGTGGAGAAACGATTGTCTTGCAAGGTGACCCCAGTTTGGATAAGACCCAAGTGTCGCTGAAATCAATGGTTAGAACGTATAAGGAAGGAGAGCATGGTATCCTGCTTGAATTAGAGAGTCTGGGGGTGGAAGCGGAGTCACCAACGGCTGCAGTTCACGACTCCATCACGGAGTTATTGGGAGTTCATCAAAGTGTCTTTGAATGGCCGAATAAACTTCCCCCACTGAGAGTGCGTGATCACACTATTCTGCTGCAGCCGGGGGCAGTCCCCGTGAATGTAAGACCTTATAGATACCCGTATGTCCAGAAGAATGAGATCGAAAAATTAGTCGGTGAAATGTTGGCTGCAGGAATTATCCAACCTAGCCAAAGCCCATTCTCAAGTCCAGTATTGTTAGTCAAGAAAAAGGACGGCAGCTGGAGGTTTTGTGTCGATTATCGGCCTTGAACAAGGTGACAGTTCTAGACTGTTTCCCAATTCATGTGATTGATGAATTGCTACATGTATTGCATGGATCGCGAGTGTTCTCGAAGTTGGACTTGAAATCGGGGTACCATCAAATCAGGGTCAGATCGGTAGACATTCCAAAGACAGCTTTTCGCACGCATGAAGGACACTATGAATTTCTGGTCATGCCGTTTGGGTTGTCCAACGCCCCAGAGACCTTCCAGCATTTGATGAATGAGGTGTTTCGGCCGTATTTGCGGAAATTTGTCCTTGTCTTCTTTGACGATAGTTTGGTCTACAGCCAGACATTTGAGGAGCACTTGCATCACCTGGGTGTGGTTTTGGAAGAACTGCATAAGCATCAGTTGTACGCTAATAGAAAGAAATGTTTATTTGGCCGGCCGGAAGTGGAGTACCTCGGCCACGTGATATCTGAAAAAGGGGTAGCAGCCGACCAGTCGAAAATCGCAGCCTTGCTTAATTGGCCGAGTCCTCGTACTATCAAGGAGCTTCGAGGATTCCTAGGCCTCACCGGTTACTACAGACAGTTTGTGTTGGGATACGCCAAGATCGCCTAGCCCTTGACTGAGTTACTAAAGAAGGACAGTTTCAGGTGGAATGAGGAGACCGAAGCAGCATTCCAAAACCTTAAATCGGCCCTGATCAGTGTCCCAGTGTTGGCCCTGCCGGATTTCTCTAAACAGTTTGTGGTTGAAACGGACGCTTCTGGACATGGGTTAGGAGCGGTCCTGATGCAAGACAATCATCCGTGGCTTTCTTTAGCAGAGTGTTGCCCCAGAGTGTCAGACAGAGGTCAGTATATGAGGGAACTCATGGCGGTGGTGTTTGCAGTACAAAAATGGCGGCACTATTTAATGGGCAAACATTTCATTGTTCGGACCGATCAAAGGAGCCTGAAATTTCTATTGGAGCAGCGTTTAGTGAGCGAAGACAATCAGAAATGGCTCACTAAACTTATGGGATATCACTTTGACATACAGTACCGACTTGGGTTAGAAAACAAGGCGGCCGACGCTCTGTCCAGACTGCAACCAGCCCTTAATTGCTTGGCCTTAACTGTACCTAAGGTGTTACAAATAGACGACATTAGGAGGGAAGTCGCGATAGATGAAGTTCTGGGCAGGTTAGTGAAAGATCTACAGGAAGGGATTTCTGTACATGTTGGATACACCCTGGTGGATGGGATGCTGTGTTATCGCGGGAGGGTGGTATTACCCAGCAACTCGCGGTTTGTGACCTTGATGCTTCAGGAGTGCCATGAAACCACTGTTGGGGGTCATTCTGGATTCCTAAAGACCTACAAAAGAGTGTCCAAAGAAGTTTTTTGGGGAGGAATGCGAGCAACAGTAAAACAATACGTGGCAAATTGTGCAATCTGTCAGCAAAATAAATATGCGGCCTTGTCACAGGGTGGCCTCTCGTAGCCATTACCGGTCCCAGCACTAGTTTGGGAAGACATCTCTATGGATTTCATTGAAGGGTTACCACGATCGGGGGGAGTGGATACTATTCTGGTGGTTGTGGATCGTTTAAGTAAATATGGGCATTTTGTAAGTTTGAAGCATCCCTTTACGGCACCTAAGGTGGCGGAGGTGTTCATCAGGGATGTGGTGAGACTCCATGGTATACCACGTTCCATTGTGTCTGACCAGGATCGCATATTCATGAGTACATTTTGGACGGCGCTTTTTAAAGCCCAAGGCACTGCTCTTAAACACAGTACAGCTTACCATCTCCAAACGGATGGCCAAACTGAGGTTGTAAACCGGTGTCTAGAAACATACTTGCGCTGTTTTGTGTCAAGCAAACCCCGTGTGTGGAGCCAATTTTTGCATTGGGCTGAGTTTTGGTACAATACCTCATTCCACACTGCCACCAAACACACCCCTTTTCAGATTGTCTATGGACGTGAGCCACCTCGGATTCTTTACTTTGAGAAGGGAATGTCAATGAATTCTTCGGTGGAACAACTCTTACTCGAGCGGGATGAAATATTAAAAGAATTGAGGGTGCAACTTACAAGAGCACAGGCTAGAATGAAAGAAATAGCTGATGGGCACCGCCGTGACGTACAATTTGAAGTTGGGGATCTGGTATATCTTAAGCTCCGTCCCTTCCGTCAGAAATCAATAGCTAAAAGGCCGTCTGAGAAGCTGTCTCCGAGGTACTTTGGTCCTTTCAAAGTAGAGTCGAAGGTTGGAAAGGTCGCGTACAGATTGAAACTTCCACCCACAGCTGCAATTCATCCGGTTTTCCATGTGTCTCAGCTTCGCCAAGCCGTCGGGAGTATGCAACCAGTTTCTTCTCTTCCACAGCAACTTTCCGCCGACGGGGAATTCCTTCTGGAACCAGAATCTGTACTCAGTGTCCGTCCTAATCCCCATTCCACAGCTGCAGGCCCTGATATTTTGATTAAATGGAGGGATCTTCCGGATTTTGAAGCAACATGGGAACCTTTTGAGGCTATCCGACTACAGTTCCCTAGTTTTCCACTTGAGGACAAGGTGGATTTCGGAACGATGGGTAATGATAGACCCCCAATCCAGTTCACGTACGCTCGAAGGAAGAAGGGCCAGCCGGTTCATTAAAGTTAGTTATTTGAATAGGGGTAAAATAGTAAAGTGAGGGGAGGGAAACGTGAATAAAGGGGGGGAAATGGTTTTGGAGAAGGCATACAATTTTCATTAGTACTGTGAAGTTTGGGAGAGTCCAGGCCTCTCATATAGCCTTGGAATTTGTACTCATTGAGAGATTTCAATACATTGTCATTCGTGTTCTACAACCTTGTTACTCAATTATAAATTGTTCTAGAATTACATCCTCTGGAAGTAACCTAATCTACTCCATCTCAGCAGGTCCCTGAAGCTCTGTGGGCGTTCCAGTTCAGTTGGTTCAGCAGCTACAACATTTGACAGGTAAGATCCTATCAATTTGCTGGAAGATCCAACGAATCAAATTCTTTGCAGCGAATCACACAAAGCTCTTGTGAAGGAGGACTTTCTTTATGTCTCCTCACGAGATGTCACCATTTCATTTATCCTCAATTGGTGTCACCTCCATTTGGTTGGGTATTCTAATTTATAATCTTAAACATTCTAGTATGTCTCGTACATCTTAACATATTCATACTCGCTAAATTATCGAGTTGTCCCATAAAAAAAAAGGTCATACCTGTGGGATAAAAATCAAGAATAGGTGAGTTTGGATCTGTCATCAATTTCCTATATTGATCAGGTAGAGCATGGGCACTGCAAATAAACCTTGTTAGAGGCATCAACAAGACATAATCGTAATTATAAAACAGAATAAAAGAGAGCCAGTCAAACCTTGCAGCTGGGAAAACACCCAGTAATTGATTGAATGGTTTAAATGGAGACCCTAATTCAAAGCTTATGTTTAACTGTCCAAGATCTTTAAGGTCAGAAGCAAATGGTGCATAATGGTAAGGATAAAACCTGCAAGAATATAGATGATGCAGTCAAACCTGTATCATCAGCAAGAAGAGTGCAGACATGTTTTGATTTAATACTGAGGAAGAGGCATGAAGTGTGAGAATTGAAAAAATTATCTAACATTCCAAATAGAATTTTAATATCCAAATACAATATAGCAAAATTTAAGCTTAATGGCTTAATCTGCAAGCAAGCACAGTGTTATAAAGGAAACTGCGTATCCTAGGAACTTGGTTATAAGGATGACAGTTGAAAATTGGAACAACCAACATCGTTCTTAAATTGAAAACTGAAAATCAAAAGCCATATGCATTTTCTTTTAGAATAAAATGCATACATTGAATATACGGCTACTAGGTGTTGAAGCACGAGCTTTTATATGAAGTCAGAAGTGGCGGGATAACCTGAGTAAAAGACAAACTTGGAAAGCAGCTATTATGTTTTTAGTCTATTTGGAGGCAAAGGTGGGGGAGCTTTTGCGGGAGTCAATTCTTATATAAGGCTTCCAAAGGTTTTTTTAAGCAGTGGATGATATAGAGCACTGTATATCATATCTTCAATGAGATTTTGATTTTATCAGAAAAGTTCAAACATGCAGAGCAAAAAACGAGAGAATATAAAACAAAAACTGAAGTACATCATTTTCTTATTTAAAAAATAAGGACATGTCACCAAAGAAGAAAGAAAAAAGTTACCATTGCCAGGAACAAACCCCTTCATAATAGTAGTGCATAACCCAACATAATCCTTCTGTGTATTTCAGAACCTACAGAGATATCAAACATCTGGTAAATCATTACTGCTACCTACCTCTAATCAGATTCAGGTAGATGACCGAAGTATAAGATTAAATAAAAAGAGCTACACATAATAAGCCAGATCTATTGAACTCAATAAGTAGAGTCAAACTCTACTTACAGAGCTGAGGCTCACGCCTCTTTCATTGAATGAGTAGAAAATTATGCATATTAAAAAAATCCATTTTTCAAGGTGGATGCTTAAATAAGATATGATAAGCATGGTAAACATTACATGAACTGCCAAAATCTAAATGGCACCTAATCTTGATTTCTAAAAGCCTAATAACTGATGCTATTCTAAAATGGAGCCTCCTCTTGATTTTTCATGCATTAACAGTATAAATGACAACAAGTTGAATATCTTACAACATCTCTTCGTACTGCTTCAAGTTCCTCAGGAGTTTTTGCAGAGAACTTGTCTTCATAATACCTTTCTTTCCATCCTGGTTCTCCCAATTTGACCTACAAAAGACACAATAGCTAAATAACTACCCAAAGCAAAAACACTTTTGTCACATTAAAGTGACAAATGTATGTCTATAATTCCGTTACAAATTGATAAGTGAAGGTAAACATCATGATCTTGATGAGATCTGAGAATAATTTTTTCACACGTGGTACTGTTAAGCAGCCTCCAAAATAAACTAATTCACTGTTACTTAATCAGCTGGACTACACTCCTTTTCATGGTTTGCTCAAAGTTAACATATTCATTCAGTATTTTGCAGAGTCTATCATAAGCAATAGAGTCTGCATCTTAAAACTGGTAGGTAGAATATAAATAATGGCATTTGAGAACAAATTATACTTCATGATAACTGTTGGAATTTTACATGCACGAGCATGAACACAAACAAGAACAAACAGACAAACATGCAAATAGGACATTCAATATATTCTACATTGTTCCTCCATAAAATATAATTTGTAATAATTGAACTTGTATAAAGTTGAAAACAAGAAAGTTCAGTGGAGTTTAAACCTTGTCTTCCTCTTGATTATCAGATGTAAATGCATCAGACTTTCCACGAAGTAACTCCTTAAGCTTCACTTTCAGTTCTTCTTTGTTTTCACGTGCCTGAACAACAAAATATATAAGAAACCACTTTAACTGGATTTTGATGTTAACAATAACTGATGCATATTTTTTATAAGAAGACAACAGTAATCCTAGTTATAAATGCACCTAAGTCCCTACTGGCAAACCATGTACCAATACATTTGGCCAATTGAAGATAATCATAAAGAATGGAGTCAGAATTACATTAAAGTGCCACTTCAGAAGCAGGAAAACATACTTTGATTTCAAGACTATTCTCAGCTTCGACAATGGCAGCACCTATAGTGGCCCCTGAATCTACATGTGCTGTTTTCCGAGCCCGGGCATAGGTTTGTTTATTGTCAAATTTTCCAGATTGCTTGCACTGAACTTCAATGGTGGATAAACTTGAGGTAGCTTGACCTAGTTGTTCGTGTCCAAGAGAAGTTGGAGAACCTTTCCGTTGATAGGGTGAAGGTGAAGGACCAGATGCAAGACGAGAACCATGGAAACGAGCAACTGGAACTAAAGATTGAGGTTTAACTTGAGGTTCAGTATTGTCTCCTCTTTTTAATTCATGCTTAATTCTTTCTGCTTGTCTCTGGAAAAAAGAGCAGGGTCATATATAATCATTTTTGGTTTCATTTTACATAAATAATTCACTAAATAATCACATGCTAATAGTCTTAAAAAAGAAAAAGAAATATATATGATAAGCACATTAATTATAAATTAAGGCAGCAAATTCCTTCAATCCACTGGAAAGGGTTTGTAAAACAGAAACTAGAATCATAGTCAAAATGACTGTTAAATAGATATAAAGTAACTGAAGCAGCTATCATTCCGTGCTAAATTTTACAAAAAGAAAAGGCAAGATAAGGTACTGCTGCTGTTCTACATGAGCTAAAAATCTTACATGTAAGTGAAAGGACTGAAAAAACTTTAATCAAAAAGTCAATAATCAACAATTTCTAAATTCCTGCAATTTTTTCTGCTTTTCCATTAAGAAAAAAGTAATCATTTGGTGATGGAAATAAACTGCAGTAAATATAGAGATATGCACAGGAAGGAATGTTAAATCACGAATATTTATATGCCCATATCTAAATGGAAGCAATATAATTAAAGAATGTACAATAAGAAGACACGTGTCTCCTCTTTCTTCTGCACATATCAACACAGCAGTGCCTCTACCACACCTATTTTTATTCTCTCATGCTTGTAGCTCCCTTGGACGTCATGTTGAAAGATACAATAAAAAATTGACAAGGTGGGGCAATAATATTAAGAACTGCTTCAACAATGATCCTTACTAAATAGCGGTCATCCTCAACAGACACTTCAAACTCAGGTTTCAAAACAGGAGTATAATCTCACAAAAGATATGGAACCACTTCATTGGAAGAACGGTAAAAGAAGTAAATGAAGCATTTACTAATACAAAGTGAAAGAAGGGGAGAGAGAAGAGGTGGGAATGGTACAACTAACCTGATGCAATCTAGCCCTTTTCTGAAATATTTTATCTTCAAATGATCCCACAGCTTTAATAAAGTGCTCCACCCTGCTAATGTTTGGCTGTACAACAATGAAGAAGCAACACACACAATTTAAGAACAAGCCTGCAAAGTACTCAGGGTCAAGTAAAAAAATAGGTGATAACATGACTACATAGCCATACTATTACATACCTTGCTTCCATCTGACAAATACCCACCCATAATCCTGAGTTCCTTCTTATAAACAGCCATCAACAAGTTAATTGCACCCTGAATTTGAAAGAGTACAAACACAACAAGAATTAACAACGAAAAATAAAGGCAAGTGAAACATAAATAATACAGTGTTCAATAATAACAATAAATACACTATATTCTATGCAAGAGTTTCAGTAAATACCATGCATAAAACTTTTAGATCATCGGTAATACTGATTTTAATAAAACATTTAGAATTTTACCCCAGTTAAAATCAGTAAATTCAACTTCCTCATCTCTAAAAACCCATCCTCCACTCCCTATTAGTTGTCAGCAGAAACTTAGTTCAACACGTTCAGCCAAAATTTCGCCCTAAACAATTCTACTTGTTTATTTGGTATAAAATTCTATTTTCCACAATTCTTCCTGGAGACAGGTTGCCATATTAAATTTCAGTAGCGTGCTCATCAATAGCTACATCCTTGTTTGTCATTTCATATTGATAATAAAACAGAAATAGAAGCAGGGAAAACTCGAGGACTTTAATGTTCTGTAATGGCAATCTCTTATTTATGTTGTCTAGTGAGCATGCATGTAATACATTAATTGACTTCGGAGTCAAAGGTTGCAGCACAGAGACACAAAATTACACTACCAAATTACCAAAATAGAAGAGCATCTCTAAAACACACCTCACGAATCTCCAGCGTAGGCATGTGTGGCAAAAAGTCATTGCCAACAAAGAAACACATGAAGATGAAATCATCAATAATACACTCTAAATCAATCTGAAATGGAAGATTAGGAATCCTCATCTCATATTCTATATATTCTCGAAGAGTCCAAATGTTGAGGAACTGCAAAATGAGCACAAATTAGCGTTAAGAAGGATTTATATGTAAAAGGTAATTTTAATTATGTTTCTTTGAATGCATACGAAGCTAACCTGGTAGGGTTTTTTGGGCACGACATCATTATCACCTTTTTCATCGAACTCCCCAGCCTTTCGTTTAGCCTTTCCTTCACAATCTGCAGCAAAGTGACCCATTTGACCACATAGAAAGCATTTGTCTTGTTGCCCAGGAGTAAATACAACCTGTCGCGAATTTTAATGAAAACAAACATTATTGAGATGAAGGTACAAAACTTACCTAAAAATAAGTAGAATGTACCTAACACTACACAAAAACCATGTACTGCTACACATTGCAAGACAACATTAGGCTCAACTATCCCCACTCAATGCCAAGTACTTTTCAATAGAACATAATTGTTTACTTCCGATTATCAAATTAATGTGAGTACAGACAAAAATTTCAGTACCGAGTTACAATTTTCCCTTTAATGAAAAGCATAGCATGTACCTCTCTAAGTATTGAGAAATGGACTTCATGGGTGGCCAAAGCCAGCATGATCAAATCAGCATCCTGTCATGTCACAATAGATAACATTCAACATTTGCAAGAGCATGAGAGGAAAACTCAACAGAAGTTGTCAAAAAGAACACCGACCAAACCATACAGACAATGGCGGACATTTGGATCATAACCAGGAAGATTCCTTTGAAGACGGATGTATGACATGATTTTGTGTTCCCCTTCACCAGGAACATTCGCATCAGAAAGTATAACCTTCAAAAAAATGAAAGTCCCATTTCAATTATTTACAGAAATTTAGTTTTGTTCAATTCTGCATAAAAAAACAGATTTATTTGGAGTAACAGCTGTTGGAATGAGTTGAAAGGAATAATACCTTAATATTTTTCCATCCAGGATCATTGTTTAGTCTAAGATGGATGTAATATTGCAGAGCAATAGATAGAACAGCCATAAATGGTGTTCCGGGTGTAATGACGTTGGAATCAAAAACTTGTGATTTCTGTTTGGGTGGAAGATTCCTGCCCTCTCGTTCAAACTCCGCACGTAACCTTTCCTCTTCGGCTGCCTACAAAAGAATATTCCACGTCAGACTATCCCTATATGCCTTGCGACTACCATTTTAACTCTTGCCAATAGGAAATACATAAGACGGATGCATACTGATTCTGCTGCATCCTTGGCTGCTCTGAATCGCCTTGACCGTTGTTGATTCATCTTAGCCCTTGGTGCAACGCCATCTGCCATGCAATTCCAGTTTGAAGTTAAGAGCACAGATCAGTATCTACTTGCATTTTGAAGTTACTACTAGGGAAATTAAATCTTTTACCCACCAATAGCCATGTATAGCAGTTTTCGAGGACGCACCATCACGAAAAGCCTATCTACATAGTCAAACATGCATTGAAACACCTCATCAAAAGTGGTTGGAGAAGGCTGCATGGGAACATATGGACAACTTTATATTCGTCTAACAAGAGAACAATGAATCAATTACATGAATTACTACAATGACTTACATATAAATAAACTTGGAGAATCAATTGTCAGATCAAATCAAATCAAATCAAACAATCCTTTATCAGGTAAGTTAATTTACGAATTAAGGGAGGGCAAAACTAATGTTCCCATCATATTTTCCAATATCATATAATTTGAAAAGATTCCAATGAAGAGATGCAGTACTGCAAATTGCAATGGTTCTGGTCATAGCTACTATGAAATGCATAAGTTATACAGTACGTCTCTTAGGATATGTCATAGATTATAGCATAGATGTGGATTAGCAGTCAGGCCCAACTGACTAAAAGTTGAATTTGAAGTGTCGTTTTCAATGTTTTTAGCTCTTTTAACAATTCTCTTTTGCTCCAGAAGTTGCTATACATTCTAGCAATGACGAACTCTTCACGATGAGTTTTTTTTTGTTATACCTTTTTCACTTCAAACTCAGAAAATGTAACAAAATTCTCTCTTCTCCATCAAAGAATGTGACTGATCAGACAAAAAGGTAGGAACCTTCTGGATTATTCAATACTCAGACCCTGTTTGAAACCCATTTTGTGTAGAATAGAAATTTTGGAATAGTGATTGATGTGAGAATGTGCGGTGGAAAAGTGATGAAAAGTTTTTGATTTGTGTGTAATATTATTTTATTTGGAGAATGTGTGGTTGAAATGAAGAATGAGAATGAGAAAGAGAAAGAAAGAGAAATTAATGGATGTCAAACGGGGGTTCAAAGTAAATCCACTGATATTTCTTGCCATGAACACGAACACCTCATCATTTATGTCAAATGATACTTCAATTTTTACTTAGAATAAATTATTTTCTCAAAAGATTGTGTAAGAATGTGTCTTTAATTTTTTAACCACTTCTTACAATGCAATACGATTCACTGTGTGAATATAAGATAAGATATGAATCTCAACTATAAAACTATGATTTTGATGATTAGAGAAACATAAAATGTGCAATCTGCTTAAGCCAATACACTGAAAATGGGGAAACTTAAACAATAAAACTTCAGCAGCCATCGCAGTTCCTGATGCCTATTGAAGAAGATGAACTTCCCAAATCAAACATTCACACACGAGAATCGCTAGATGCTTGTGCATATATTGTTATATACTTGTAACGGAAGAATGTGTACATACACAAATTCTTAAGATTAATGACAGTAAGAAACAAAGAAACTAGCCTAATACATCCGGTAGTTTCACAGAAATTGCACGCACATGGAGTGATGGAAGGGAAATTTATAGCATGCCAAGATTCTTGAACCAGTTTAAATAGAAACATCATATACTAATCAAGTATTCTCCCATCATCCTATAATACCTCACAATTCTATAATAACAGCTTCCATGGTATTCAATTAACAGCCATCATTTTTTTCCCACTTTTTATGATGAATAACTTATAATAATAAACTACTTTCCAAACTTCAAAGAGCAAAAATCCTGATGCACAAAAATCAAAGTTCTATTTAATTTGCATATTTCCAGTCAACGAAATCCCAACATCTAAGTTCCATTTAATTTCCACACCTACTGGTTTCCCGCAATAACAAAAGGGCGGGCAATTAAATCTCGAAATAAAGATAAACCTAGTTCATCGAAAAACTCAAAAGAAAACCATAACTAAAACCAAAATTCACAAGGAAACTTACGCGGTCTTCAGGGTGAAAGCAGGGGTGAATAATATTGTTCATATCCAGATACAAATTATCGTACTCAATGTTGTTCGGATTCGGTTTACTCGTATCCAGCGGGATCTTAACGCCTTCGATAACCACCGACTCTTCCTCTATCACATCCACAACCACCATAGGATACTTCTCCGCTAACCACCGGTAAAACGCCGGAACTCCCATCCTACACCAGTTGTAATTTTCCAATCAAAAACAAAATCCAGAAACGCCAAGCCAAATCGAATGTCAAAAATTGCACAAATAATCAAAATGAGAGTTCGAGTTTGTTAGGAATTTTTCGGACAGTGGAGAAGAATATGCGAGTATGAGCGGGTAATTAGCCAATTAGGGCAAGACAAATATAACATTTGGACGAGGATACCCTTACAACGTTAAATTTTGATTGCGTACCAAAGAGAACTGTTGCAGAGATATCCTTATCCTAACTAAAATAAAAGAGGGAGTTTGCCGCGTCATCGTCGTCAATACGACGTCGTTTTCTCCTTGGACAGATGTCGGTTTCTCCCATCGTCAAACACGCTGTTTCACTCACCGCCTCTTCTCCTTAAACCGCCATCTTCTCCCTTAAACACCCAGCCTCTTCTCACTTTACTTTAGCGAAGCTAATTCAAATAATTTTGGCCGATTTTTCGAAATTGGACGAGTTTAATTTCCTCGAAATCAGCTAAAAAATCTCAACTTCTTATTATTCTTTACAATTTCAATTTCTATATACATAGGTGAGATTTATTTATTGACTACGTGTGGATTTATTGAGTCGCAGGCAGCCGTGTGTCTCCGTGTGGAACGGAGGCACGGTGCGTGTCTCCGTGTGGAACGGAGGCACGGTGCGTGCCTCCTTTCCACACGGATGTAGCCCGTGTCTCCGTGTGGAACGGAGGCACGATGCCTGCCTCCGTTCCACACGGAGGCACCCGTGCCTCCGTTTATATAAGGAGGCACGGGCGTGCCTCTTTTTTTTTTAAATTTGGTATTGAGATGGTGTCTTGGAAGGACAGTGATTCTGAAGACTCCAGCAACTGTAAAATTGACCTCCCCAAATTCTGGTTCCCTGTGCCTCCGTGCGCAACGGAGGCACGGTGCTCTATTGCGTTTTTTGGCCTACGAGAATTTCTTCTTCTTACAGTTTGGTAATCATGTCTTCTTCCCAAGCCATAAAGGTTTTTTCCAATTCTTTTGGTTTCGCTCCTTCTTCTCGCTTCCCTCTTCCCGGTTCTGTGCCTCATCCGGTTCTGTGCCTCATCTTTGTTGGAAAGCTATTAACCCTCGTCAACTACAACATAAAGAAGGAGAACAAATAAGAGGCATCGGTGTCTCTGTGCCCTCGATTTTCTTCCCAGCTGCACTCAATTCCAGTCGAAGCCACCATCGACCTCGAGAGAAAGGTATATGGGAAGTTTGATTAATTGATATATGTCTTTTGTTGATGTGTTTATGTCAGCTGTGTTTCTGACAAAAAAGAATGGATTTTTTCAACACAATAAATGGGTATTCTGAGAACCTATTTAGGTTCCAAGGTGTAATAACAAATGGGTCCTCATCAAGTTCGTCTTTGATTTTGGATAAAGGAAGAGGAAAGTTTGTGAGGGCTATGACAAAGCCGGGCCAGAAAGAAGTTAATGGAGAGAAGGCATTGATAGCTTTGAGAAACCACAGTGAGGCTGAAAGGCGTAGAAGAGAAAGAATTAATGGGCATTTGGCCACTTCCAGGAGCCTAATTCCTGGCACTAATAAGGTAGTTTTAAGTGTTTGATTGAATGCAAGTGAGGAAACTTTTACCTTTAAATACTCTTGCGGTTATTTATTTCCATCAACAATATATAGATATACTTGGGGCATGTTTGGTGTTCTTAATATTGGAGACAAATTGATAATGTAACGATCAAGTTTCAGCTTTTCTCTTCTTCTTCCACTCGTGTAAACCACAGTGAGTGCAAGAGATCTGCTGGTCAATCTTGAAGGGGTTGCTTGTTTATGTTATGTGTTATCCACCACTTATCATGAACCATCATATTATTCTCAAAGACTTGCAGCCTTCACTCCTGGATTTGTTGGGGCAGATATTGCAAATGTTTGTAATGAAGCTACTTTAATTGCTGCTAGGGTCAAGGAAACACAGGTGAAAATGGAACACTTTGATGTAGCTATATTCAGGATCATTGGTGGTCTCGAGAAGAAAAACAAGGTACTTCATTTCTGAATCGGCTTATAGGGCATTGGATAAAATGCTCTTGTATCTACCTACTTCTTTCCAGGCGAATGATTAGTTAAAAGTTATTGCAAGTATTTTTTCGAATTATTGCAAAATGCTTTCTCTTTGATGAAGTTCAAATCTATATTTAATTGTATAATTTCCATGTTTTCATTTGATAGCCTAAACCATTAGATGACTGAATAATAATATAGATGAAGAGTTTCTGATTACGGTTACACTTTTACTTAGAAGCCTTAGAACTAAGTAGATAAATAGACAAGTTACCGAGCTCCATCTTCTTCCAATGAAATGTCATTTACTTATAAGTAGCCATTAGGCCCATTACACAATGTAATTCGCTGATAACATATAGAGCCTCAATTCTGGTGATATTATTCTGTAAAAGTACACGTGGAAAGTCCCAACCTTCGTCGAAGTCTTCTAAGTTACATGACAAAGGTAGTTTTAGAATAGAAACTAAAGTGAGGCCATTCTAAATAACGCCCTTCTCCATTTCCTCTTTCCAACTTGGTCCTTAAAACATATTCCTCAAGAATATCTATAAATGCACGATTTATATACAAATTTGACAGTTTCGTCATCTTTTTTTTGCTCTTTACCTTTTTAAAGGAAGAGTTTGTTCAGCAACACTAGGCTTGAATGTTCATAGATAATTATTAAACGTGTTTGAAATTATGCTTAAAGGTAGAATTACCTATTTTTCTACAACTGACTCTGTTTCGCAAAATCTATAAATCACTTATAAATGGTCAAATTTCATTTTCAACCTCACACTCGAATGACCCACGAGTATTATCCTGCTAACTCTCCTTTTTTCTTTTTGTTGTACAAAATGATAGAATTCAAGATACTACAGCCGCTTAAGCTAGGAGAGGCAAAGATATTCAAGGGATTCCTTGGGATAGACTCAGCATAACAAGGGAGAAGTATAGGCATACTAGAATAGAACAATACAATAATTAAGAAAACATTCCTCATTATGGAGAAGGATCAAAGAAGGTGAACTGTATTGTTTTGCTTTTAAAAAAGTCCCTTCTTGTTTCCTCTGGGAAAAAAAATGGTTCGGTGAATTATTATTATTATTATTATTATTATTATTATTATTATTATTATTATTATTAAATCGCTTTGTATTTCTTTTCCTCTTCTGAATAGCGATGCAAAACCACAGATAAAAGGGGATTGTATTATGAATTCAGACGCAATTCTAGGTCTGTGAAATCAACAATTTTGTATTTCCAGGTTAGTGACAAGGTTTTATCCTTAAGTTACTTCATCAACTAGATAAATTTTACTTTCTTCCTATATGTTTTTCTGTATTTGCATCTGTTAAGTTTGATTTTAAACAATCAGTAGGAAGTCTTTTCTACTTTGGTTCTGTAGAACATTCAGTGCTTAATGCTGTATTTCATTTCTATAATTGATATCATCATCATCATCTGCTGATATTACTTTTTACTGATGAATATATTTATCATGTCTCGAAACACCTTAATGAAAAAAGTATTATTATTTTGTTTGTTCTCATTCTTTTTTCTTGTGCCCATTAATTCACAAAACGTAAATACAACAGACATGCTAGCATTTCTTAAATTCAAGAACAATATAACTGATGATCCCTTCAATTTCCTCAATTCTTAAAATGAATCTGCACATTTTTGCCACTTCTTAAATTCAAGAACAGAATAACTGATGATCCGTTCAATTTCCTGAACTCTTAAAATGAATCTGCCCATTTTTGCCACTGGCCTGGTGTTGTTTGCAGTAGAAGACACCAAAAAATTACAAGCTTGAATTTGCAGCATCAGAAACTGACAGGATCTCTGTCCCCATAAATTGGAAATTTTACTTTCTTAATCAACTTATTCTTGATAACAACATCTTTATGTTGAACATTCCTCAAGAACTTTGAAAGTTGAGAAGATTGAGAATCTGATGGCTAAGGAGCAACTCATTTAATGCAGAAATTCCTGCCAATCTGTCTTGTTCTAATCTCTTTGAGATTTGTCTTTCATAAAATAATCTCTATGGAAAGATTCCAACAGAACTTGGATCTTTGTCAAAGCTTCAGCTGTTTCAAGCTCCAAGAAATAGGTGAAATCCTGAGTACTTTTGGGCACGCGTCATCACTGCCCTATTTAAATTGACTGAAGTGCATTATCCATGACATTGAACAACTCATTTAATTTTACCTACCCTTCTTAGACTCTTTGTGAATCTACCTTGGAGCAGTCTATGCTCAGTCAATGCTTTCTTGAAATCACCGGTCATGTCCTCATGAAATTTGTTCTTACTGCAATTGGATTTTTCTTTGCATTCAGAATAATGTTATACTCAATAGACCGTTCTTTTGAACGATGAGCAGTTAAGAGAATCACAATCTTGGATGACTCGTGCTCAGGAAATGGATGTAGAATTGACAGGTTAGTATTATGATTGATCCTGGACCCTTGTTAGTGTTTGATTGTGTCGAAGCTCTATAATGCAGATTATGTTTATTGATTTCTGATTATTTTCAGAGTTGGGATTGATCTGCCAACAATTGAAGTCCGGTTTGAGAATTTAAATATTAAGGCAGAAGCTTATGTGGGAAGCAGGGCTTTGCCTACATTTATTAACTTCAATATTAATATGATGAGGTAAAAAATTTACCCAAACACCAGGCTATGTGTTTTTTTGATATCTTAAAGGGCATTTTGAACTCTCTCCATATAGGAATTAGCAAAAAGACAACTCCTCCTATCCTCAAGAATGCCAGTAGTATCATGAAGCCCTGTAGGTAAGAAAGCGAAAATCCTACATATATCCTTTTTTTTTGTGTGGGGCTTTATATTTACCGGGTTTTCTTTTTCATTGTTTTCTTTGGGGACAGAATAACATTCGCTTTTAGCCCTCCAAATTCCGGAAAGACAACCCTTATGTCAGCTTTGGCTGGAAAGCTTGATACTGCATTGAAGGTAAAAAGAAAAACATAAATATAAAACCATTTCTACATGGATATGAATTTTCTTTTAATCAATTCAACATTTATTAATGAAACTAAATATGTGCGGCAGGTTTCAGGGAGAGTAACCTATAATGGACAAGGAACGGAAGAGTTTATGCCCCAAGGAACTGCCGCGTGCATTAACCAACACGATCTTCATATTGGAGCAATGATGGTTAGAGAAACCATGGCTTTCTCTGCAAGATACCAGGGGGTTGGATCCCAATATGGTTTGCTCAACGATTAATGGATTAGTATTTCTATGTTCATTTTTTCAAGTTTTTTTTTTTTTTTATTTTCTGCAGTTGGTATTCTTATTCCTTATTTATGCTGAAATATTTACAGAGCTGTTAGCAGACACCTATTGACTAACAGAAGGGATAACGTCAAAACTTTTTCTTTTTAACTGCGGAAGGTGCAAGTTTGAATCTAATGGAAAATGGTACCTGAGATGTATATATATTACTTGTTTTCAAATGCTAAAGCTATTCTTGACCAAGTTCTCAAGTCTATAGATAAAAGCTACTACCCAGTTGGTGCCCAATCTCAGCAAAGCTTCCACCAAATTTCTTCCCAGTTTCACGAGACACTTAGATTGGGTTCATTTGACAACAATAAAGACACAAAAAGTTTGTTCACTGTTATTTTCATTTGTATAATTTCTCATCAAAAAATAGTCTTTTTTCCTCGTACTACTGTTATTTGCTGTGTCCTCTGACAATATGGTGATTCTTTCCTTCAGCTTCTATAATTATGTAAAGTGAACCAAAAATCAATCCATGCTATTAGGTAGCCAACTAAACTACTTGCAGCATGAGAGTCTAAGAAGTAAACATCAGAAACTCTCACCTTGTTGCTGATATGGGAGGAATGGAATGCATTCAGTCCAACCACTCTGTCATAATGTATAACAATACAATGATCGGCTTTAACATGATCGAGGCTGCAAGAGTCAATGGAGTTGAGAGGTATATCATCTCTAAAACTTTAAAATGATTTCTTGATTTTCATTTCCATGATCATGTGTTATACTTTCACCAACTGTTAGGAGTCATTAAAAAAATTAGTGATAGTAAATCAAATAAGTTTTAATGCACTATAGTACAAAATGGCCTTTTACACATGTTTTCAATTTTCCTACATGAGTTTCTGCTCGGTGCATTCCGACCAAACATAAAATTCTCAAAACAGAATGGTCCCAGTCATATTTTTCCTGTTTGTCACTTCTGTTTTTATCTAAGTTTTATTTCCACATCTGTAATACTACATTTGAATATGCAGATACAAGTGTTAACTTTCCCAAAATGGATTTCAGGTTCTTTTATGCTTCCAGTGCTTGTATCATACTC
The DNA here is from genome assembly GCA_019097785.1 of Fraxinus excelsior. Lineage (NCBI taxonomy): Eukaryota > Viridiplantae > Streptophyta > Magnoliopsida > Lamiales > Oleaceae > Fraxinus > Fraxinus excelsior. The sequence continues at coordinate 18,310,477 of CM032629.1, read as the reverse complement.
TCCACACGAAAATATGGGGCTTGATTTACTTATATTTTTATAACTGCAGGCTACCAAACATGCAATGATAGAACCAATTGATATGCTTCTTGAGCAGTGGAAGAAAGATGGACTTTCAAAGGAGGAAGTTGCTTCGAAATTCTCAAGATGCACTCTTTATGTTACATGTGAACCATGCATAATGTGTGTAGCTACTTTATCTATAATTGGTATGCTCAAAATCGTTTATTTGCATAATAAATGATAATTTCTATAGTTATTTTAATTCGATATGACGTCATGATGTTCAACATAGGCATAAGAGAATTATATTACAGCCGTGCAAACGATAAATTTGGAGTTCGTAATGTCTCGAAAATGACCAAAAATCACTCCACGCTATTATGTAGCCAACGATGCTACGGCACGTGCCTTGCACGTGCATTGACTAGTCCTTATAGAAGAGGCAGTTTCTTGACGTCATCGTCAACCAAAACGACGTCGTTTTCATCGTCGACCAAAACGACACCGTTTACACATTTCAATTTACACCGCCTCACCGACTGCTGGATATTTTCAAGATATTTGATCTATTCATATGGCATCCAAAAGAACCAGAACAAACCTCTAGTTCATGCACCGTCTAACCCATCAAATGTGAGTATCTATTTCGCAATCTTCCTTACAATTTTGAATTTTATTTGTGACGGGTCTTGTAGATTAATTTGAATCTTGAATTTCTTCGCTTTCAAAAATGTGGGCCTATTCTAAGAAGAGTTTTTTTGATGATTTGATTAGATTCTGTAAAAAAAATTTTAGTATTTTGATGTACATTCAGAAATTAATATGCTGGTTATTTATAGTTTCCATGTTAGGAATTATGTTATTGAAGGAATTATTATGCTCTTGAAAGGAAGAAGAAGGAAAAAAAAAACTCCGTATTTTTCGGAGACATGGTGTCCATCTCCGTAAAATTTGGAGACATGGTGTCCGGACACGACCCGGACACCATGTCCGTGTCCGCGTCGTCCGGACACAATGCGGACGGTGCTCGGACACCGTGTGTTCGTGTCCGGACACGATGCGGACATGAACATGGTGTCCGCGTCGTGTCCGGACATCATGTCTCCGGAAATTTGGATTTTTTTTTTTTTTTTTTTCCAAATATAGAAGTATTTGTTGGGATTCATTTCGATTTAATTGGATTTGTGAACTTTAGTAAATGTACCATGTTAGAGGATGGATGGGTGGACTAAACTAACATGGCATGTAATGGTTGCCAAGGGATCTATTTCTTTGGATTTTACAATAAATAGAATTAAGATGCAACAAATGATTCATGTACCCTCTCCAGTTTATTGGGAATGATTCAATATTTCACGTCTTGCCATCCAATCTACCTATATTTATTTTTATTTCCCTCGATCATTGTAATCATATATATCTTTGGTCTCTTTCCAAATCCTTTAATGGCAATAGACCTTTTAAACAAGGTGTTTTGAATCATGTGAGGAGAAATATGAAAAATTGTGTAAAACTGATTTTTATTCTCTTTTCATGTTCTGGTTTCTCTTTGATTTTGCTTCGTAGGGTTTATTTAATTGAGGTCATTTTCACTGTCAAATTGCTTCGATAACTACAGGTATGATTTCTGCATCTGCTCGTGCTTTATACTAGGTTTCTTTTCAATATTCTTTAGTGACTTGCTTCTGGAAATACGGTTGGTAATACGGATGGGTTTCTTTTTCTAAATTGTATAGTGGACATGATGCTATTCTTTGATGCTTTCAGGATGATTCATACGTTGACAGCTATATTAGCACCGTTGGAGTGGATTTTGTGAGTTTTATTTTCATAATCCCTTTATTTATGTTGATTAGATTGCAAAATAGTTTAGTTATTTTCAGGTCTTTGGCTCCGTTTTTATTGGGATCTAATATAATTATCCATAATCTATCTACCTTTGTTTACCTTAAAAGAGAGAAACCAAGATTTACTATTTATTCTTCTAGGCAAGTTTCAGAAGTTAGACTCCCAGTATTTCCATGCCTGGAACTATAGGAGATTAGTAACAAATTTTGATTTCTTGGGAGTTAATTGATAGTTGCATTGTTGATGTTATTCTATTTGGGCCTCTATTTTCAAGTACATAATGATGTTAAAGCGGATATATGTATGTTGTATTTATTGTTTAAATGTTAATCTTGATTCCATGACAGGGGCATCTTCAACATCTACTAAATGGTGCAAGGGCTAGATTTTTTCTTCTAGATGGCGCAGTTTTGGGTGAAGGACGAACTATTGCAAGGTTCATCTAGGAGAACTAGCACCAAGGGAGAAGGAAGTAATTGTAAGTGTTATGTGATATTCACTGGTTAATACAAGTTAAGTGTCACATGAGGTCTTATCTTAATTATATCGAGCAACGGTAATTGGCTAAACTTTGATACACTGTCTAATTAAACTCGAGTCGACGAGTCCTATTTTTTTTCTTTTTCTAATGACTTCATGCACATGGATTTCCATTGGTACAAACTTCAAATTTAATTCTAGGAGACACTTGGATGATGACGTGAGTGCAATGTGTATAAAAGGTACACGTTCATATTTGTTGTATACGAGTCTGCTAGGGGTTAAATGACATAATAAGATGACCATTTTAATTTAATTATATTGTTGTCATTTTCTCTCTCTGTGTAGAGATTTATTACATATTCAATGATTATAATCATTGGTTCAATAAAAAGTTATTTCTGACCTAAAGTATTTGAGCTTTAAAGGATTTCTCAGTTGGGTTCCTTATACTTTTACCTTATAGTGCATGATTTGAACAAGCTTTTGTATAATGTATTTGTATAAAGTTATTATCTTCATTTTGTCTAATTTTGTACGAATACTATATACTAGAGAACTAAATCTATTAAAATTTGGATTTCTAACCATCATCCCACGCTATTACTTACTCAATTAAACAAAAACACGTGCATTGCACGTGGCTCGACTAGTTTTTAAAAAAGAGGATACCCTTTAGTTCTCTTCGCGTTTTAATTTTGTGTTTTGAGTTTTAAATTTGTTTTGTATTTTATGATTTGAGTGTCTATTTTAAAATTTTTGAAAATGCGTTCTTTTTATCATTCTAAAAAACTGTTTCTGAAAGTATAAAAATGAAAAGTGCGTTTACTTTAAAATTTTGAGAATTTTTTTAATAATAAGAGAATATCCTTGCACCGTTAAATTCTCTTTGCGTTTCAATTTTGTGTTTTGAATTTTGAATTTGCTTTGTGTTTTGTGTTTTGCGTTTTGAGTGTCTGTTTTGAAATTTCTGAAAATGCGTTCTTTTTGTCATTCTGAAAAACTGTTTCCGAAAGCATAAAAATGGAAAACGCTTTTATTTTGAAATTTTTTTAATAATATTTTATTCAAAAAAATCTGATTATTCAATAACTTTTAATGGTTTAATATTAATATGATATTAAATAATATATAAATTTTGAAATTGGTGAAACGTCAAATGTTTTTTTTCAAGACATTGAAAACACAACCTAATATACATTTGATGAAATAGTTCAATCTATACTATTAGAAGTTTAAGTGTCATGACAAAATAAACAAATATTGAACAACATACAAAATAAATCCACGGAATCATGTACGACGTCTTGAGTAGTCATTCCTATTTGTGTAGCAATTTGATTCATAACTTGTCACATTTGAGTTGTTTGACTAGCATCAAAATATATGGCTTCTTGTGCTTGACTTGACTCTGGTATATCTTGGAACACCATATTCTCCTTTGAATACTCAGCGAACAACCAGTCTAAAGCGTACTCATGGCGAATAAAGTTGTGTATTGCGCAACATGCAGTAGGGATTTGTCTTTGCCTACTAAGAGGATAATTGGTGATTAAGAACGCCACGGGAAATCTTGCATTTAAAACTCCAATGCAATGTTCAATAATGTTACGGCACGAGGAGTGTTGATAGTTGAACAATTATTCCTTCCCACGTAGTCTTTCCCGTCCAACATTGTCACGCAGATAATATCTTTGACCTCGATAAGGGGCAAGAAATCCAGGCATGTTTGGGTAGCCAGAATCAACAAGGTAAAATTGATCTGCAAAAAAAAAAAGACTCACATAGTGTAACACTGTAGATACATTCACAATAAATATTTGAAGTACAAGAATATACCTCCCTGTGGCATTAGAAAGTTGTCCGATCTTATTGTGACTGCGTCAAAGAATACTCGCGAGTCATTAGCAATGTCTTTCCACCCAGAATACACAAAAGTGAATTTCATATCAAAATCACATGTTAACATCACATTTTATGTTACATTTGTTTTCCTTCCATGAAAAGATATTTGTCTTGATGCAGGTGCCCAAGCTACAATATGTGTACCATCTATTGCGCCTATACAATCCTTAAAGAAATTATATTTGTGCAAAATCCACTCATGCACAACATCTTGATTTGTGGGCTGGATTATCTCTATACCAAACGAACAAATAGCCATTATCACTCATTTAAACCAATTGTGTATCGTGTTGTTGGAATGCTGAAATTTATCACCAATAATACTATATCAGGTAGTGTGCCCTATTATAATAAAAAACATAGATACACCCTCCTCGACACTCACTTTTTTTTCCATCTTCCAACAACCCTTTGTGTTTCAAAATATCACAAAAATTCATGAACACGTGTTTCTGCATACAAAAATTGTGATAGCACATCTAGATGTCCATTTAGAATTTCTAGCACGCACATTTTTTTCTGTAAGCTATGATGTCCTACAAGGTATCTTGTAGTCGGTACTTCCTTCGTGAAGATCAATCATATTAAGCATCATTAAATTGTCAAACTCTGCATCAAACTCATCTGTCATTAACAAGTCATCATCACTCGAATCTTCATCAATGGAATCGTCAACATTCACATTATAATCCATACTATGAACAAAATATACCCACATTAATTATCACAAGTCATAACAACCATTATTCAGTCACATAAATTAGGCAACCTAGCATTGCGAAATGAACAAAAAAATTAACATCGGTTTTATGACCAACACCATCAATAAGTTCATACATGAAAACAGTATATCACCATGAAAGTTCACAAACGTACTAGGAGTTGTGAAAATAAAACAATAGTTCAACCTTGCACATTACAAATGAAAACAACATACTAGAGAAATTAAAACAATAATCAAATGAAAGCAGTTCCAAGATAGGTCATCTCCTTACTTCTGGCATCTTCACAAACGACACCCTGAAAGTAGGATCCTTGAAAGCTTGTATTGCTTTCATGTAAAACTCATTTGACACCCCTTCCATATTGTTTAAGATGTCCATGCATATAACACTGGAATAATGATCATGACTACTAACTTTGCTATTCGATTGACTACATGATTTTCCATGTATCTTTGCAAGCTTTTCTTTGAAGTAAAGTGTTTTAATTTCAATTTCTTCATTCCTCATACTAACCATAGATGACCACTATGCCATGCATGCTTCAAGTTTATCGTTTTTACCGATCTTAGGTTCTTTACGTCGCCGTTCACCAGACGTACCAATTTCCTCACGCCGACGAGTATTTGAAACCTCATCCATTTTATCATCATTTTCCACACGTACATGCACACCCATGTTCAAGAAGTCATCTTCTATCTCTGCCTTTCTTCCTCTAATGTATTTGGAAGCTAAGTGGACTCATTGCCTAAGCCTCCAGTAGCAGTAGTCCTGCTAAATATCTTCCTTAGAGTGTGGTAGTGCTTACATCCTTCCCTTTTGAACAGTTTATAATCCGACTTGTTAATCTACATCTATAAAAGAAGCCTCATTAGAAAAGGAGTACAATTGAATATCTCAAAAAATAAAGATGAAACTATTCTTTAATAAATATATATACCGTGTAAAAGTGTTGTCAAACTTCCTTTGCAATATTAACTTTGTTGGTATTTGGATCTTTATGTGACTAGTGATGAAAAAGCATTAATGTGACCATTAATGCTCGCTTAGGTGTGCCTAGACGCGCCTAGCCAAAACGAAAATTAAGTGGTCAACGCTATCGTTGATAGCTTACTGCTCGTCTAGGCATGCCTTGGCGAGCCTCAGGCAAGCCCAGATTTTAAGGAGGTCTAATTTTTTCCTTTTTACAAAAAAATAAAACCAATAGTCTATACTCAGTATTTTATAATTTTAGATGTTCGGTATTTATTATTGAATTATTGATTTTTTTACAATGATTAAAAATTAAAATTAAAAAAACGCTTTTTACGTCTAAACTTCGCCTAGGCTTGTAAAACTTGAAGCTTGACCTCCATGCTTTACGCTTTTTAGAACACTGTTTAAATCCAACAAATGTATGTATGTTAGCAAATAATTGTTTTAAAAATAAATATCTTAATGATTATTGTAATACTATTTTATTTGGTGATAATTCATATCCATTATATAAACGTTCTAATAATGATATTTCTATTAAAGTTAGAAGTCAAATGTTAGATGGAAAAATCTTTATGTACATAATTTTTTACCTAAAGTTTTACCTAATCCCCCCAATAAGGGACCGCCACTTGGCTATTAGGTAAAACTTTAGGTAAATGATTTGGTACATATAGCACTGCTCATGTTAGATGATCGATGGGTAATACCATACAACCCTTATTTAAGTGCAAAATCTGACTGTCATATTAACGCTGAAGTTTGTTCTTCTATTAAAGTAGTAAAATTTTGTACCAATATGTATATAAAGGACATGATCGTATTAATTTTTTCGTTGACAAAAATAAAACTAATACAGATATAGATGAAATTTCTGCTTACCAATCAGCTAGGTGGATATCTCTACTTGAAGTTATTTGGAGAATTTCTTCTTTTAATTTATCAAAGATGTATCCTACTATTTACACTTTGCTACTATATATTGAAAATCATCAACAAATAGCATATAATAATAAAGATAATTTGTGTAATATTATTGGAAATGAGTCTACGAGAAGAACAATGTTAACTGAATTCTTTCGAATGAATGCATTTAATGAATTTGCTCAACATTATTATATCAAAAAATTTCAATTCATTTTGTGTGGAATGCAAGTAAAAAAATTTAGACACCCAGAATGTAACACATTGTTATCGGAAGAATTGTCGCAATTAATCCATCTGAGGGAGAACGTCATTTCCTTCGTATTCTTCTTAATCATATCCAATGTCCAACATCATTTAATAGTTTACGAACTTCAAATGGAAGAATTGTCACTACATATCGAGAAGCAACACTTTTACATGGCCTCCTAATTGGTGATAATCACTGAAGAATGTTTATCTGAAGCTATTTTGTATGAAATACTTCTTTAAGACGTCTATTTGCTACACTTTTAATGCTTTGTAGTCCTAGTGATCCAAAACTATTATGAAATAAATTTAAATCCTACATGATTGATGATTATGTGCATCAAAATAAATATGTTCAAAACGCTGAAATAAAATCTTTACAAGACATTAATTCTATATTAGAATTGTTGGTAAAACTATGAATGATTATGGAATAGTTCCATTTTTTGTAAGTATGAATGAAACCGAAACATTGACGAGAATGATTGTAGAAGAAACAATCAATATTGGTATTGAAGGGCAACTTCATTCTATAGAAACATTAAATAAAGAACAACGATTTGCATATGATATAATTATGAAAAAATAAAAAATGAATCAAGTGGTGCTTTTTTCATTGATGGTCCAGGAGGAACATGTAAGATTTTTTTTATATATAAAACACTTCTAACTAATGTAATAAATCAAAATTTTATTCATTTAGCAACTGTATCATCTGGAGTTGCTGCATCTCTATTGTCTAGAGGACGCACAACTCATTCAAGATTTAAAATCCCTTTAGAAACTATTGGTGAAATAAATTGCTCTGTTAGCAAGCAATCAACTTTAGGAAGCTTGTTAAAAATGTCTATGTTAATAATTTGGGATGATGCACCTATAGTAAATCGTTGTACTATTGAAACTGTAGATAAAATGTTTAGAGATATTACTGATATTAATTTACCTTTTGGTGGGAAAGTGATAGTTTTTGGATGAGATTTTCGTCAAATTTTACCAATCGTACCGAAAGGGAAAAAAGAAGATATAATGAAAGCTAACTTGGGTTTTTCAGATTCATGGCCTTCATATATACATTTACCATTGGTTCAAAATATGAGAGCAAAGTTAGACCCTATATTTTGTGAATATTTAATTAAGATTGGAGATGGAACTGAGAAAGAACATACTTGTAAATCTATTAAGCTTCCTAATAGTAAAATTCCATCATTTGAAGATAAAATTACATCTTTAAAATTTTATTACATCATGTTTTTCCAAACATGAAGGCTTATGCTGACAATTTACATCTTATAACAAATCGAGTTATTCTTATACCAACAAACGAATGTGTTGACTATATTAACAAAATTTTACTTGAACAAATTTCTGGTGAAACTTTCACATATTATGTTTTGATGAAGCAATTGACATATTAGAACAAAGTTTATAAGAAGATTTTTTGAATACATTGACACCAAATGGTATTCCACCACATGAATTAAACCTTAAAGTAAATTGTCTTGTAATGTTATTGAGAAACATCAATCCTTCTAAAGGTTTATTTAATGGAACATGCCTTACTTTTCGAAAATTCCAGAAAAATGTAATTCATGCTGAAATCACAACTGGTGAATATCAAGGAAAAAATGTTTTCTTACCAAAGATTCCTTTTATACTACTTAAAAATGATCAAAATTCAATTCCATTTTAAAAAACTCAATTTCCAATTAGATCATATTTTGCAATGACTATAAATAAAGCTCAAGGTCAAACACTTGATTTCGTTGGTTTATATTTTCCAGAACCTATTTTTTATTATGATCAGTTATATGAAGCACTATCAAGAGCAAGCACAAATATCCAAAAGTTTTACAAAAACAATCAACCATAGACAATACACATGACAAATGTACTAAAACTGTTGTCTATAAGGAAATTCTTTCGTTTATACATTCATAAACTTGAATGTTTTGTAAGTACATTTTAATATCTTGGACATATTATTATAATTCATTATCATACAATACTTTTCTTATTTTAAATTTACCATTTTGAATTTTTTTACTTTTGCTATTCAACTTTTTGCAAGTTTGTCTATTACATAAATGCACTACTAGAATTTGCGCCATCACCAACGGACATTTCCGTTGGTGAATCCAAGATTTTCGTTGGTAAATGGGTTTTCTAACGGCAAAATGTCGTCGGTAAAATCCGTTGATAAAACCTCCGTCAGTAATTTACCAACGGCCAGATGGTTCGTTGGAAATATACCAACGAAAATAGCGATGGCATTGTATTTCGTTGCTGATTACCAACGGCCGTAAAATATGTTATTTGTAACGGCATTACCATTGCATTGGTCCGTTGGTAAATTATCAATGACAAATTTCCGTTAGTAAGTTCATTGGACATCATCATGGCCTTTATCCATAGAAGGTCCGTTGGAGATCACCAACATTTTTTTCTATAGAATGTTCGTTGGTGATTACCAACGGTTTTTTTCAATAGTAGTTTATTGGAGATCACCAACAACTAATTTTGTAGGAGCTATATCAATATTGTTTTTTCTTCTTTGTATAAATTAATGGTTTTAAAAGATAAAATGTAACGTATATCATAAAAAAGTCCAAATCGATTTCATTAATTGACATAATTGGACAATACAAAAGTTCCAATATCACCAAATACTTCAAAAGTTCCAATATCACCTAATACTTCCATATAACATATTTACCCGAACAAACAAACAAAAAAATGTTAAACAAAAGATTGTTCGGTTTGCAATGTAATGCACTAGTTCTCACGACGCCATATGACAAAATAAACTTTGGAAGGACCACATCTTTCATTGAGCAAAAGATGTTAAACAAAAGATCGTTCTAGCACCTCACATTATACCTTGGAAGGACCACATCTTTCATTGAGCATGCTAATCATCATTTTCTCAAATGCAATACGCTTTGCTTCTTCTTCACGCCTGCCCGCTTCCACTTGCTTCTCAAACTCTAGTCGCCTTCGTTCCTCTTCCACCTTTGCTTCTTCAATTTGTCTTCGCATTTCTTCTTTTTCCCTTGTCAACTCTTCAATCTTTTCACAAGCATACTGAAGTTGCTCTTTCAAAGGATTGTCTTCATTATCTTGGGTCATTGACTGGGCAGGTTTAGAACTAAAAGAGGCACACGAAGTAGACAATGTAGTTCCAAGACCATACAAGCGGCCTCCTTTACTTGGTCCTTGAGTAGCTTCACACCATAGTTCTACATCAATTGGAGGCTGTGATGACAATTCAGGACCATGCTTTGCTTCCATCAATTGCTTATATTTTTCCTAATAAAGAAAAAAAGATTATTCATCCACCTGAATAATTAGAACTAATGGTGAAAACACGTGAAAATTAACCAAAAATTGGGAAAAGAAAAAAGTCAATGCTTCCACACCATGTAGTAAAGAAGGCAGAAGTTAGACCATTATAAACAAAAATTAAACAAACTAGATTTATGCAAAATGCTTCTATAATCTGTTGACATAGACCTTTAGTCACTATACCATTCCATAATATGTCTTTATCAATCTCCATCAATTTCACTTTAGTCACTATACCATTCCATAATATGTCTTTATCAATCTCCACACTTGATGGAACATCGAAAGAAAAAAAAACTGAGAGCATGTTTGACAAAGCTAAAAAGTAAACTTATAAGAAGAAAAAAACTGGTTGGGTTGGAGGAGAGGACAAGGCAAAGGTGGTTGTCTAACAGGGAAGGAATATCAATATAAATTGAAAAGAAGATGAGTAAGAAATCAGTATATCAAGTGTAAACCTTTATTAAAATGCTTGGCCCAAAGTGAAAAGTTCCTATAGAAATTTTAACGTGTAATATCATAAGAGTTAATAGAATGCAAAACATTAACTTAATTTACATTATATCACCTTCTACCTAAAAAATCAAACTGAGATGATATCAAGTAAATTACCATGAAATGTTTATAAAAGCAAATAATTGTACTCAAGTTTGACGAAGGCTAAACATAAATAATATTTGTATTTGAAAATCTATATCTACAAGTTTTGTATATCACAGAAATATGTATACAACTTGCTTGACAAGAAGCACGGAAAGAAGATATTCCACAGAAGTGAACCCCAAAAAAATTGTTAGGTACGACGATATGAAGAACACAACCATTGGTTTCTACCTGATTTCCTAGACTTGCAGAAATTTCATTATATATTGGCCACTCTAGAATTGAAATTTAAGTCATGCTCAAAAGAAACTGTCTTTGAAAGAGTGTGGAACTGTCTTAAAAAAATTGTGATTTGGAACAATAAAGACAGAAAAAGGTAAAGGAAATCAGTAAAAATGCTTAATGCTTTATATATCAATGGTCCCCAGGGAAGGCTTGGTAAGCATATACTGCAGCTATATAAGTTCTATGATAGAACAAATGACACCAGTGTTTGCAACTGTATCAGAACAACAAAATAGAGGTTAAATACTCTTACATATACTCCTTGCGACTTGTTATCAACGAAATCTCCTAGCCCCTTGTTTCTCATGTGTGTACGTTTATATAAGTCTGAAGCATGTGGCGACTTTCCAGTTTTCTCACGCTGTAATATGGAAAAAATCAGTAGAATGATCAAAGTAAAACAAAATGGTCAATAATGAATAAAGGAACTAGGATCAGAGAAATATTTGACTCTGACCAAGCCTAGCTACTTCTATAAAGTTTGGTCTTACATACCATCCTCTTTGCGTGCAAGGCAAATGGTATTGAACCTCCTGTATGCTTAGATATGGATCCTGACTTCGTACTACATCGATTTTTCTTGCCATTTTTTGATTTCTGTAACCATTTTTCATTGTTCCAATATGTGTCAATGAGCTCATTCCAATGCTCTGGTTTCATCCAGTGTGGCCCATGTCCCTTCAAATCGATTATAGTTCGATTCTCTTCAGGTATACCACATTTTCTTTTGGCCTCTTTTCGAGCTTCATTAAACATGCTCCTGATATTTACTTTTGATGACTCTTCCCAAATCTTTTTCACCTCCAGTGTCCTTTCAGTTGGCCAGCTGTATTTGTCCTAATACAAATAAAATTCAATATATTAGTTAACATACAAACCTAAGGATGCAACACAAAATGAATACCCAAAGATACAAATTAAGAGTTACCTGAAATTTTTTAAACAATAGGTCTTTAGTTAGTTGTGGCACCTTAAGGAAAAAGCAGAATGGCCCACCGAGATATACCTTCATATTATCAGTAATATCACGTGGTGCGGAGGGAGTCATAAACCTACATATTAAAGACATGTAGGTAACAACAATCTTCTTAAAGCAGTTCCTTAAACCGTGCATTCACATGAAAATCTTTAAAAAGAAATATCTGTTTTCTCATATTGTATGGTGTGTCTTCTTACTATTCTTCTAATCTTCTAGCACATGATAAAATCTTCTTCACACATTTGTTTCTTCAAATGAGACTGTCAATTGGTTCTGAAAAAATCTGATCATTTCAGGATGGTTGTGGATTAATGGTTGCTGGTTTAAGCCTGACACTTGGAACTTTCTTTAGCTAGCATGTTTACCTCACTGCTCATAATTCGACAACCATAGAGGTAAGAAGTGTATTTTTGCATCACATCGAATTCATTCACGTATTCATACTGTAAAAATTAATGTTTTAATAATCAAATCCCTTATAGCACTATGAAGAAAAAGACTTGTTACACAGCTCTGAACAATCTCAAACTCATTCCCAGAAACAACAATATGATTCTGTAGGTAGTTTGGATGGGAGTGTAGCACATGAAAAATTACAAAAACAGACTGTTCCAAAAGCTCGTCAATATACAAACCTCAAACCCAGACAACAACCTTATGAAACACAACCAAAATCACTATCTAATCTCAACAATAACTTTGTCAAATGCTTGAACCACATATGAGTCTATTTTACTCAGCAAGTGATATTCTCATTTTATTATAATGTTAAACACTATGCAAATTTGAATGTCTCATATTCATCTATTTCAAAATTACGATTTTTTGAGGTATTTATGTGAAATCCACTTGATGATATTCATATCAATACAACTACAAAATCTGTTAATACTGCAATGACAACCAACATTCAACACAATCCAATAATCCAGTAGACCTCATTCAATGACAAAAAAAAAATGAGGTAAAGAGTAAAGATGAAACAATAAACACCAACAAAATGGGAAAAATGTTGCTTATATACCTTCCTCCTTCTATTTCTAAGATGATACGACCATTCTCATCTACTCGGACTTGGGTGCCTTGGTTGGGACCTGTATTGCTTTCAGTAGATCCATTGTTCTCTTCCTCTGTAGAACGTGAATGCTCAGATCCAGTTTGTTCCCATGGAGGAAAATATTCTTCTTCTTCTTCTTCATCTTGCAATCTTCGAATTCTTGGCATTGAGTGCCATCTTACTGTAGGCATATTGTATGCAACAAAGTTGGGTTCAATATGGATGCGAAAATAATCAAAATTAAAGGAACGAAAAAAACCAGAAACCAAAAATCAGAAATTATGAGTTTAACATATATAAAATCTTAATAGGAGGGAAGTGGCGAAATTTGTAGAGGGAAACCAATGAAAATTTGGGAGGGAACTTGGGAAAAAAGAAGGGCGCGAGAATGAATGTGTTTCAGTGTAAATTTGGGCTGGTCGTTTTTCAGCTAAATTGATGTATTCGGGGGTATTTTGGTAATTTGTCGTGACGTTGTCGGAATGGGCTGAAATTTGACAGGCGGCTTGGAAAACGCCCGAAAAGTTGGACTCGGGGCCAAGACCCGAGGTCTCGTGATTTTAGGCAAATTCCAACGTTTAGGCCTCCGAATTGTTATTTTTAGTATGATTTGATTTGATTTTTCGCTAATTTTGGCACTTTTTGATATTTTCCGCTTGGCACTTTTTGATATTTTCCGCTTTTAGGTTCCTTGTAACGCCTATATAAAGGCTTTTTACTGCTTTTCGTATTATTCAATGAATATTATTGTTTGATTCAGAAATTATTGACACATTTAATTTTTAAAATCAAATTACATTTCACAGTAGGACTTTTCAATAAATTTGTAGCTACCTCTAAGAATTATATGTAGAATAATAAATATAAATTATAATTGTGTTCCCTCTCAAACAACTAAGATTTTTAGATTGAGTTAGTTTAATATGATATCAGAACATGCAAAGGTTTTGTGTTGAAGTATCACATCGCTCTTTATGAAAATTGTGGACATACCAGAGCCATTGATGAAAATGGAACGTAGAGTGTCAAAGGCTAAATTTAAATTAATATCACATCACTCTCTAACAGCTTGAACATTTTGAAAAAGAATGTCTAGCTGACTTAATTTAAGAAACTCGACCATCCAAATCAAAGTTTATACGCCAGAATAGGACATTGCTCTTTGAATGCTATGTTTCTCACTCAGAAGTATCTAAAAAGATTACAATTTGCAGAATAATTGACATTCCAATGCATAACAAATACCAGATTAAAACCTTTTCAGTTTCATCAATTAAAAAAGGAATTGAAATTCCATGTAAAGTACTAAATGGGCTTCTGAGTCGAAACCTAAAACCTGACGAAGCAAAATCAAAAGTAAAACCAGCAACCAATCCCAGTTATATAAATATTCCATCAAGTTAAAAACCATGTTCAGCAACCAATGTCATTACCAATAATTAAAAATAAAAACATAAAAAAAAATCAGAGGAAAACAACCTCCGTGTGGAACGGAGGCAGGCATCGTGCCTCCGTTCCACACGGAGACACGGGCTACCTCCGTGTGGAACGGAGGCACGCGCACGGGTGCCTCCGTGTGGAACGGAGGCAGGCACCGTGCCTCCGTTCCACACGGAGACACGGGCTACCTCCGTGTGGAACGGAGGCACGCACCGTGCCTCCGTTCCACACGGAGACTAGTTTAGTGCCCGTGCAATGCACGGACACTGTACTGTGATTATGAAGGCAACGTTAGTGTTGGGGAAAAAAAATATACTGGAAGACCATCGCAAGTTTTTTTTTCCGTACTTAAGAACATGTATGAATTAATGATTTATCCAACCATCTTATGGGATATCCTCTGGTACTCCCCAAACTGAGAACATATATGAATTAATGATTTATCCAACCATCTTACGGGGTCAAATTCAGCCTGGAAAGAATATCAAACTTGGATAGTAAATAACTTGCAAATGTCAATTACCAAGGAGAATGGGCAAATCATTTTACATTGACGTAAGTTTATATACACCGCATAATTTTCCTTAAAACTAACTCCACAAAATAAGGACCTATTTCTTGAACTGCACACGATAACCATCAACAGAGTCTACAACTCTAGTCATTGTTAGAGAACTGATACATGGGTGACTTGTTACAATGCTTCAGCCCCAACTATTGCTGAGACTGGAATTACCATGCTGAGACTGGAATTAACATATACCCAGAAACTAAGACATCCACAAAAAATTGAACCTGTAAAGAAGCTTCAACCCCATCGTATTAGCTTTCAACCAGAACACGTGAAGAATGCATATTTCTGAGTGAAAGCAAAAAGGAAAAAAAATCATAAAATGTTAGAAATGCTAAAAAACGCAAATGTGAATTACTTAGACAAACATTTGGTACTCAACCCTACTTAAGGTCTACAAAAAAATATCATATACTGTAAATAAGCAGAATAATGGAGATCCTTACACATTTCTTCATCACTTCTACTAGATATAAAATCATGATCATTGCCTCCTTCATCATCATGTGCATATTCCTCTTCAGTAGTAGGCATTTGAGAATCTTTATTTGAGACAGTGGCATCCTCTTTGTCAACTTCCTCAGGTTGAACATCATTTCGGACTAGAATCTGGTGATCAAGGTCCAAATTTAAGCAAATTGGCCGTTGATTGGACACAGCCTGATCTTCTTGGAATGCAAGTTCTACCCACACATTACACTCTTCATTCACTGTTATTATTCCTTGTATATTTGTGATATTTCTTGCTTTCGTTTTCACAACAGCCCACCAGTCAAGTCTATCTCTAGCCTTCGTAGGAAATCCCATGTAATATACTTGCTGAGCTTGATGAGCTAGTATGAAGACATCATTTGTAACTAACTTCTTTTTACGATTTACTTCAACAAGGCCAAATCTTTGATGCACATTAACTCCACCATCATTGTCAAACCAATCACATTTAAATAAGGTTACTTTATTTCCAGCATCTCCCAAATACTCTAGTTCCAATATTTCATTTATCACACCATAGTAATCACGTTCATAGTCATCATGGGAACTTCCCAAAACACACACACCACTATTCATTGTTGTTTTGTGATGACCATATTCTAAGGTGTGAAACTTAAATCCATTTACAAAGTACCCATTGTATCTTCGTACTCTACGAGATGGACCTAAAGCTATTGCCTTTACACGAGGATCAACAATGTGATTATCATCCAAAGCCTAAGAATATCGATTACTTGAATTAGGGCCTCAATTAACGAATAATATATCAAGGAATTATAATGTTTTGAGAAATTCACTTACATATTCTCTCAACCACAGGCAAAAACGCTCTTCACGTAATCGATCAAGTTGTGCATCAGACATGTGAGGATTCTCCACTCTCATAAGTTGGTTAAACTCCCTGTAAGAAATGAAGCATCAAGTGTAATAAAACATGAGATACAACTTTATGCAAACATGAGTTTTGGAACTTATACCTCACAAAAGGAGTAACCTCATCACAATTCAGGAGGACATATATTGAAGCTGCACTATACTCTTCCTCAGTTAATGACCTGCAATGAGAACGTTGGGTGCCAATTGGACGTCCAGGTTGTGCAAAAATTGACAGTCTTCCTTGGGGGTCAATTAAACCTCCATCATCGTTTCTTGACACACGATGTAATCTAGTTTCTATGCTTTGGTCAAAATATAACGAGCAAAAAGTTGACGTTTCCTCTACCAAGTATGCCTCCATAGTAGACGCCTCAACATGAGCACGATTTTTCACTTTCAGTTTAAGGTGGTGTAAGAACCTATACAAGTTTTATAGACATAATCAAAATTTATTCTATATAGAAAATAAGATAAAAATACACAAGGATACCTCTCAAAGGGGTACATCCATCGATACTGCACAGGTCCTCCAACCTTAGCTTCATATGGTAAGTGAATTGGAAGATGCTCCATCGAATCAAAGAATGAAGGAGGGAAAAACTTCTCAAGCTTGCACATGGTTACAAAAATATTCTGTTCAAGCTGCTCCATATCACTCGGCTTCAAGATAATAGAGCATACATCTCTAAAGAAAAGGCTAATTTCAGTTAAAGCTTCCCAAATTGGTTTTGGCAATACATCCTTAAATGCAATTGGAAGCAACCTCTGCATAAAAATATGACAATCATGGCTCTTCAAAGGGTAGAACTGACAATCATCCTTAACACACCGTGCAATGTTTGATGCATAACCATCTGGCATTCTCAAATTCCTAATCCAATTGCACACTTCTCGTTTTTGAGGTTTAGTTAAGCAATAAGAAGCCTTTGGCATATACGCTTTCCCTCTAGAATCTTCAGTTACATGGAGCTCGAAACGGTTGCAATAAAGTTATAAATCCTTCCTAGCCTTGTAATTATCTTTCGTTTTGCCCTTTACATCCATGATGGTGTTGAATATGTTGTCAAAAAAGTTTTTCTCAATGTGCATCACATCGAAATTGTGCCGTATAAGATTCGTATGCCAATAAGGTAACTCCCAAAATATGCTTTTCTTCACCCAATTATGGCTATCTCCAAAACCTTCTATTTCTTGTCTCTGTGAAGATTTGCCATTTGCAATGATTGGAAGGCTTTCAACAATGCTTCGCAATTGATCACCAGTTGGCCTTTCTATTGCCACATCATTTTCAACTCTGTTTTTATAAAACTTGTATCGCTGTCTTCTGAAGGCATGATTGCATGGTAAGAAGCGCCTATGACAATCAAAATAAGATGTTTTCCCTCCATTTTGAAGTCTAAAGGCTTTACTTTGACTCATGCAATATGGGCAAGACCTTAGGCCATGCGTGCTCCAACCAGATAACATTCCATATCCCGGAAAATCACTAATAGTCCACATTAAAGCAACCTTCATTTGGAAATTCTGATTTATGTGTACATCATATGTCTCAACACCTTCATTCCACAACAATTTTAGCTCATCTATCAGGGGGCGCAAATAAACATCTATGTCCTTTCCTGGACTCTTTGGTCCCGGGATAACCATGCTCAAAAACATATTATCTTTTCGCATACACATCCAAGGGGGAAGATTGTACACGGTAATGATAACTGGCCAACATGAATATTGTGTTTTCATGCCGAAAGGGTTGAAGCCATCAGTACATAATCCAATATGAACATTTCGCGATTCAAGGCCAAATTCAGGATAAGTTCTATCGAAATGCTTCCATGCCTCACTATGTACAGGATGTGACATTTCTCCACTTGTCACTGAATTTAAAGAATGCGATATCATATGTTGTGTAGTATGCCTTGACATATACAACCTTTGAAGTCTAGGGGTAAGAGGCAAATATCGTAGTACCCTCTGCGGCACCTTATGGCCAGATCGAGACACCTTCTCTTTGTATCGTGGGCTATGGCATTCTGGACATTGGGTCAAGTTCTTAGTTTCTTTGTAGTACAAGATGCAATCCTTGACACACGCATGTATCTTCACAACACCAAGACCGAGACTGGATAACCATCGTTTTGTTTTGTAGAAGGTAGGTTCAAGTTGGTTACCTTCAGGCAAGATTCCTTTTATTATGGATAGCATCCGATCATAACAACTTACAGACATGTTTGATTCAGACTTCAAATTCAAGAGTCGTGCCATTGTCAAGAGTTTAGTTTGCTCACTACAACCAGGCCAGATAGGTTTGTCAGCCTCTGCTAATAGATTAAAGAAGCCTAAAGCATGATGTTTTGGAGTGTGTTGTTCTGGAGTGCATTGATCTTCATGAGTAAGATTATGGTGTACTTCAGGACCCATTGCATCTATTACCATCTCCTCAAAACTACAATCTGTTGTACCTTGCTGAGTTGAAGACTGACCAACATCGGACCTACTAACAGCGAATGGTTCTCCGTGTGCATACCATTGTGTGTAATCCTTTGTAAATCCATTTCTGTAAAGATGTAATTTTATTGTCTCTCCATCCATAAACTTAATGTTACGACATTTGGCACATGGGCACCTAATTTTAACTCCTACGTCTGGTTGTGAAAAGGCAAATTGAATGAACTCATCAACTCCCACGACAAAACTGTCTGGAAGAAATCCATTATGATCACGATAATGCAACATCCAACTACGATCGGTCTCCATATAACATTCCTTTACGAGTCCCTGGTACATTTTAATAATAATGTGAATTACCTATTTCATCCAATTTTTTTGCACATTTTTCTGCCATGTATCAAATAAAGAAGCATGATTTTTATTTCTATGTGAAAGGAATATGAATTTATAATAACAGAATTTGACACTAAACAAAATATTGCTCTGAAAATAAAGAGTTAGATTTGTACATAATGCATACCTATGAAGTATGGAGATCTCGGTATCTATTATAGAAGATATAGTCATTCTTGGTCTGTTACTGGATGAAGCACTCAATTCAACAGGTATGGAGAACTGGGCAACCTATGAAGTATGGAGATTTGGGTATCTATTATAGAAGCAACATTGATCTGGCTTGTAGAAAGGATTTTGATTACCAGCGATGTGTATTGAGAAGTGATGGAGCGGTGGATTGAGAAAGTATTGAGATCTGGGTTTTAAGAAGTCATAATAAAATTATTTTCGATTTTGATTTTTTTTTCTAACGGCATTACTAACGGACCAACGACTTACCAATGGAATCATTGATGGAATGGCGGGCGTCACTAATTCCGTTGGTAATTTATAATTTATTAATTTATTTTTTTAGTAAGACGTAAGAGGGCTGTTGATAAAATCATTACTAATATTAATTTTTATTTTAGAATTATTTTTATTCATTTCACCAACGGATTACCAACGAAAAATCACCGACGACTTATAAGGTTTGTAATTTCGTTGGTAAATCTTTCGCTTTTTATATAAATAAATAATAAGGAAAACCTGTCAGAATTCCGTTGGAAATCCGTCGGTATCACCGACGGAAAATTGGACGTTGGTAAAATTTCGTTGGTGATAGCGCATATTCTTGTAGTGTATCTTGACCGATGTAATGGTCGAAGGCGTGTGTGTGTTCAGAAAATGCGCAAATCTGGGAGGGAGTGAAGCTTAGCTAGACATCGCGTTGGAAATGTGAACCAGCGGGTAACAAGAGCATAATGATGCTAGATTTACTTGACAGTTGCATTGCATGACGGGAATTTTGTCACACAGGTCAGATTTGGCATTGATTGATGGGTCGATGCAGGCAATTGTTCGACACCATTAAGACCTTGCTATCCAACTGACTTCAGTCCACCAATTCAGTGTATTTTCAGACACGAGGGAGACATGTGAAGACGATTATGGGTAGTTTTCCATTGAGTTCGAACATTGGGACAATTTCAGATCATTTGGGGTTGAAAAACTGCCAAAATGACCCTATCAGTTTGGGGTGTGAGCTGCCATACGAATTTTTGTCTTTAAATTTCAAATAATGAGAACTTGACTTAGTAGAGAAGCAGATTGTGAGAGTGATGAGACTATGAAGTGTGTTAATCGTTCACGTTTTTGTTCATGCTTATTTTAGTGTTATTCTACGACAATTTATTTCTTGATTAAAGAAAAAATAACATAAATGTGTGTGGGGAATAAAAATTAAAGTAAGATGGAAGTTAGTGAGAAGTAATATTAAGGTTAGCCAGCTTAACTAACATGACATAACAACTAGTGTTTCAATTGGCCAAATATGAATCAAGCTTCATTTTACCAAACAAATGATTTTAGGTTTGATAAAATAAAGAGTTGGTTAAAAGTTGTAATAGAGAAGCAAACTCACCCCACCCCACAAGCATCATGTAAGAGTTTCCTAAACCATTGAACTTGTAAAGCACGCAACACAAAGGCAATGGGTCTAACTAACCGGAAGCAGCTGTGCATTAATTCTTTACATTCTAACTAATATTTGAGTAAACAAAAATCATTAGGCCCCTTTCATAAGACTTTTAAAATAACTTATTCAGAGAAGGAAGTAAAAGCACATCTCCAACCAACCAAACAATCAAATATACATCAAAATCAAGATTTTAATATTATAAATTGACAAACGGACACCATTTTCGTATGAACGTCAGCTAAAAAATCACAACATAGACATCAGTGTATTTTTTTTTTCCAAATAATCTTAAAAGGGTAATGCGAGTCGAATGTCAATCGTCCTTCACATTATTTAAATAAACCCCTCTTCTCTGCCTGCCACAGGAACCATAGAAGAAGAATTATTTGTTGTTGTTTAATCAGGTAATTAATTGATGTTAATCATTTTTATCGATTTATCTTCAGAATTTCTCGCACAGCATTATGTGCATCATATAAACTCAATTCGCTTTTATGATTGATCAAGATTTTGAAAGAAATTCGTTTGTTTATTCTTGTTCTCTAATCAAGAAATATAATTTCTTTTTTATTTTTCGTTTGTATTCTCGTGCTTGGATGTATACGTTCATATGTTTGTCCAGAAATGAATAAAATAATTTCTTTATTCCATTGAATTAAATCTATTCTTGAAAGACATATTTCTGTGTTTGTGCGTGGGTATAGCTTTCGTGTTTTTCCCAAAGAAAAGGTAATTAATCATATCATTTTTGCATTCTTTATCGGTGATTTTTTTTTTTTAATTCTTATCATAATTTAATTAATCTGATATTCGTTGAAATTTAGTGAAATCTGATATAGTTTTTTGTTGTGCAGGAAACAGGCTTCTATATACTAAAAAAATGCAGAGAGAAATCTTCAGCGACTACAATTTTGTCGGGTCACTCTACCCCTCAAGTTTCCCTTCAAGTCAGACTCCCTTACACGACTACGTGACAGACGATTCCAATTTTGCTTCCAGCATTATCAATTCTCAGCCGAATGATGATGACATGTTACTGAGTTCTTGCTTGCCTCGCTCTCATCAAATTCAGCTGCACCATCAGGACCTGATCGACCAGCACCACACAGTGTTCTCCCACCTCCAAAAGATAGCAAAGCAAGTTCAGTCCCTTCGTCAGGACAATGTCAACCTCAAAATGGCGAACATTGACTTGAACCACCGCCTGAATTTATTGCTCAGTTCCACTTCATCATTTGGTCTGTCGGGTCTGGATCGATGTTCAAGTTCGGGTTGGGATCCTGTTGTGGATGGGTTACGGAAGATGAGTTTGGGTGGTGAAGATGGACCAGGTGAAAAAGAGGAGTGGGAGAATGAAGTAACGGCGGCATTCTCTGAAGGTCATAGTGAGAGTCCCAAGAGTGTGGTGGATTTGGGTCGGGTTGGAGGGAGGGGGGAAGAGCGAGTTTCATTGCCAAAAAGTATTTCAGTTCGGTCCAGTGGATATCTGAAGACAGTTCGTGCTGTTGGGATGAGCAATGGAGGAGGTCAGGTTAAAGTGCAGGACCGGAGCAAGACGGTAAAGGTCTGCTAATCACTCCCTTTTTTCTTCTGATACTTACTTTACAAATCGGTATTCCTTTTACTGGTCTAGGCATAAGTTTTGTGATTTATACTGTATGAGAAGGTATGCTCTATATCCTAGAACTATGTTAAGATATTTGGCGTATTATTAACAGTTATTCCTGGTTATTTATCCGTATAAACTATAAAAACTTTTTTACTAAATACCCTGTAGAACGTGTGTAAGCTTGTGTACGGGGAATCTTTGTATGTGGAGACAGTGGCGGATCTAGGGGGTGGCGAGCTAGGCGACAGCCCTAGCAGGATTCGTCGAGAAGAATTTTTATTTTTTTTAGAATAGATAAAAGATTTATATTATATATCTAATAATTCACCTCATTTATAATTATTCCCGGTAGCTCAGTTGGTTGGTTCTGCTTTTTTTAAATCACAAGTCCCGGGTTCGAAACCTTCCAATGCCAATATGTTGTGTAATTTTTATAAACAATTTTTACCAAAAATATGTGCAAAGTGGATTTGAACCTGTAACATTTGCTTAAAGGTCAATGACAGGTTTACCATCAAGGCAAGCATTGATTTTTGACACTTACTGAAACAACATAATATATATTCATTCGGTTTCAATGCAAATAGAAACATTTTAACCTGTGATTTGTCCCTCTTCTTGATTAATTTTTTTTTTCCCTAATCAATTTATTGAAGAGTTTGGTCAATTAATGACGAATGAATTTGTAAAAAAAAAAATTGGCCTTAAGTCATAAGGAGATTTTCAACAAAACTTATTTAATTATTAGAAAGTTTAGCTTTTCTTTCACAAAAAATCGATTGAGGAAAAGTGAAATCACACCAGAACATAAATAATTTCAACTTTGTTAATATAATAATGATTGTTTAATTAAATTTAATTGTAAACTGAATATTGACATTTTGTTAATATATATTGCATGTTTGATTGAAAAATAAATTAGAACATTTTACATATTATATAACGAATTTTTTATCCGAAATGAAAGTTGGTACCTAGTTCTAGTTCTAGTGGTGTATTTGCCTCTGTTTGACACCCATTTTTAATCTCGTTCTCATTTTTCTACAATACTCATTTTTAACCATATATTCTCCAAATAAAATAGTATTATACATAAACCCAAAAATTATTCTTATTTTTTAACCACACATTCTTTACATCAATCACTATTCAAAAACTCATTCTTCAAAAGAATGGGTGTCAAACACCTACTTAGTTCTTCTAGTTCTGGTACGTACGATTTTTTGAATATTATTTAATTAAATATTAATAAACAACACCGCTATTACGAACGTTGACCGTTGACAGTAAGCGTTCAATGTTTGCGGTCCGCCTTAGCTGAACTCGAGCCCTGGATTCGCCCCTGTGTGGAGATGTGGTGGTTAGGGGTGGACTGGAACAGGGACAGGGACAGGGATACGGTTGTAGGGGATAGGAAGGTATCCTATGACAACTAAAGTTACTTGGTATTGTTAATTTGTATTTCTTAGAGAAGAGCTCGAGTATTTTGTTGAGATGATACCGACTTAAGGAAAAGATGGCAGATGAATAGTCTTAATTTGCATTTACATGGTTTCAGTGAGCATTGATATATGGCTCGAAATGAAAATGTATTGAGAGTTCATAGATTACAGGAATTATATTGGCAAGTGATTACATATCTGATATAGTAAATGTTAGGATATCAACAAGCTTTGTTTTGTCATGAATTTGTCATAAGAAAAAAACATTTATGTATATTTTGTTATTTTTGTGTCTTCTTTACCCTATTTCGAATCAGCTCTTGGGAATAGAATAGGAATGAAGAAAATTTGCCTTCTAGCTTAAATAGAAGAGGCTAATTGAGATCCTAATATTGCCAAAGCCCATGGGGGCATATCCGTATTAGCGGAGTGTGTGAACTTACTCGGGAAGGAAATGGTCTTTACATGGAAATGAAAGAATCTAGAGTGATTAACGAAGAAAATGTTGCAGAAAAATATTTCATTATACTGTCATGTTGAACTGAACACCAAATTTTCATTTTAGTTTTATGGTGAGGTTTAGTGTTGACAATCAGACCTCAAAATCAGCTTATCACAGGATGCAAAAACCTGTTATTCAAAGTTAAAAACTTAAAATGGCTCAAGAAAATATTGTCGATGAAATGTGTATAATGAGCTTCTACATATATGAAGAATTCTATGATCATTCGATCCAAACCCTATCTTATGTGGAATACGGATTATGATTTGTTTGTGTCATGCAGTGTGAGGTGTATACTGAATATCATGTGGTAATTTCAATGATTGGTTTCGTTACTGATATATAGTTCATAAGACTATAATACGAATCATAGAGTTACAGATTCACCTTACTAATGAATATTTATGTTTAAGTTCATTGATAGAATCAATTCCATGAAATTTCAACTAAACTGTTTGACAATGTTTATTTCTTAATTTCTTTTATTTATTTTTGCTTAAGAGAAAAATACTAGTAGGACTAATGACAATAATATATGAAGCAGCCAATTGATAGGGTAAAAATTTCATCCTATATATCGGGAGCAAATGCTACATAATAAGAACCTCTAATTATTTGATATGAAATGTTTTCCATGTATTACAGATTAATGGAAAATATCTAGATTGAAATGAAAATACGATAATGTGTGAAACACTATTTTCTTAAGCTATGGATGTTGCCAACTTTTATAATTCATTACTCATGAAATTGTTACAGAGAGAGTTTGGCTTTTAATTTCTTATATGCTGATATAACTTTTTATGGCGATAATGTAGCAAAGAGTGTATGTGAGTGGAGGGAAGAAAGCAGAGGAAGCACTTGAACTGGAGGTGTATAATCAGGGCATGCTCAAGACTGAGCTTTGCAACAAATGGCAACAGACAGGTGCGTGCCCGTATGGAGATCAGTGCCAGTTTGCTCATGGCATCAAGGAGCTCCGCCCAGTCCTTCGTCACCCTCGCTACAAGACCGAGGTGTGCCGCATGGTCCTCAATGGTGATCATTGCCCCTATGGTCACCGCTGCCACTTCCGCCATTCCCTCAATGACCAGGAGAAATTAATGAGGTCAATGAATTCCAGGTTACTCAAGCCTCGGTGATACTTTCTGATTATTCAAGTTATATGATAAATCATAAATTGACTATATTACAATCCTCCAAATAATGGAAAACCTTCCACTCAAGGGAAGCAATTAAGTTCAAAACTAGGCACTGTAAGTACAATAATTGTACCGTAAATAGCTAATCCGTACTTCGATTATCATTGCTGAATCAGCCGAGTAAACTCTTTTTATAATGATGAAGGCTAGATCATTTTCATTATGGAATGAAATACTTTATGTCTCATCCAGGAGGACAAGACGCTTCATGCCATTCTATAATGCTATATTTTGTAACATGAATTGTGCTATGCCTGCAAATGTTAGAAAAATATAGTAAGATGGGTTATGATCTGCGCGGTCTTTTTTTCCTCTTTGGGTATTCACTAAGCCATTGTTTAACAATCATACTTTTGGAAAAAAAAAAGTTTTGCATAGTGATTTTTAGGAAAATATGTAATTAAAAAGTAGGAAAAAGTTTAGGATTTACTTACAGGATATTTAGTGTGAATATATAATTGAAAATGAGTATGTAAAAAAAAAAAAAAAAAAAAAGTGAAAAGTATGATTGTCAGGCAAGGGCTAAATTTGACTTAAGGTTCAGAATGTTGAGACCGAATTGCCTTTTAGATTAAAGTACTTTCAAACTTAGCGCACCTTTATACTAACCACATTATAGTATGAGTTCAAGCAATGGGTGAGTCTCAAATATTATACTAGTAGGGTTTCCAATGAGCCTCTGCTGCAACGATTGGATAGTGAGATACAATGTATAATAAACATGATTACATTTTAGGGTTATTATGGATAAAATGTATAATAAAGATGATATATGTGTTTAGAAGAAAAAAAGAATGATGATTAGTATTTAACAAAATAAAAAATGAGGAAATTAAATTAACATACTTACAATAACTTGTATTTTCTTTTACCTCAAATACAAGGTGCCAATCTCAATGTTTCACTTTTAAAAAAAAAAAAAAAAAAATTGTTTCATGAGATGTTTTACATTACACTTATCCAAATCTGTTTTCTTGCAACGCGGCCATGATGAATATGTTATGGACGAAGTCAGTGTCGAAAATTGTCTTGCATGAATTATTGAACACAAAATTATGAATATTAATTTTTCTTTTCATTTCTTTCATTATCTATATCACTGTAAAAGAATTATAAATTTTAAAAAGTGATTATTAAGTCAATTTCTTGCGATCATTTTTAACTTGTTATTATGAACGATGTATTTTAAAGTTCGTCTTGAATGCTTAGAAAAGATACAAAAAATCTCACTCGACGAATGAAGAAACATGAATTTGAATTTTTCCACAACTTTGCCCAAAATAGAATGGCCGACAGGTTCAAAACTTTGAAAAGAATAATAATGCAGCTGGACAGACAAGCTGCTTTCTAATAATTACGGACGAAGTCACTGCCTTAACTTTGAAAAGAAAACAATGCAGCTGGACAGGTGGGCTGCTTGCTAACGATTAGGGACAGGCGGGTTTAAACTGGGTGAGTGTGGGACGAAATCACTGCCTAAACTGGCTGGAGTTTGAAAACAATTAGGGAAGGTATTTTTAATTTTGGCTGATAAAGTTCAAGAAAATTTGAAGTTTATGCCAAAACGGAAAAGATAATACTGCACAAAGCAGTCAACAATGCTGAATTACTGCAGGGACAGTTTGAATTGATTCAAGTTTTCAAAAAAAAAAAAAAAATGTTTGAATTCATTGCCCAATTTAGTAAAAACAGCTAAACAAGAACCTGAATCTTCAATGGTAAATCATAACCTGATGACCTAGTTTTTATCTACCAAAACATATGAATCTTTCACAAGTGTATTTTTGCACACTTATTTAATACTTAAATGAACTTAAATATTGATTAAATGAGCGAATTTCTACTCACAATTATATAATTATTGTTTTTGTAGGTAAAAATCACCTAAAGAAATGGAACAACGCAAAAAAGAGGAGAAATGAAAATGTCCAAAATTGTGCATAATTGTGAATTGGAGGACCAAAATGCACAAGCACGAAAGTTGAAAGGACTTGGATGCGATTTTTGGAGGTCATGATTGAAATGAAAGTGAAAATTTGAAGATCAAATTATACAAGATCAAAGTTGAAGGACCAGTCATACAAATTGTGGAGGACTAAGCTACATGACATGAAAATGGAAAAAAGACGTATGCGCACGGGCCTAGAACTAACCCAAGAGCAAAGCACAATGCCCGCGCACGCTCTGGGAATGCCCGCATGTGCGCGCCACTTTCCGGCTGGGTCAGTTTTTCTTGTTTTTGTCATACATAGTTTTAACTAGGGTTAGGCACAATGTCCGAACCGAACCGAACGAGTTTTCTTAAATTAAAAACTCGAACGGGTATCCGAATCGAGAACCGACGGGTTTGGTTCGGTTCTCGGTTCTAGACCAAGAATCGAAAAATCGAATAAGAATTGATTTTTTTTTTTTTTTTACAATTGGGCATTTGGGTTTCAAGTATATTGAATATAACCCAAACCGACCAACATAAAAAAATTGAAAAAAAAAAACCACTAAATATAAAAGGGACAGAGCCCTAGAATTTTCGGTCTTCTCTTCTTCAAAACCGACCAACATAAAAAAAATTGCAAAAAAAAAAGACACTAAATATAAAAGGAAAAGATCCCTAGAATTTTCGGTCTTCTCTTCTTCTTCTCTCTCCAGTCCATTCCCGCCGCACAACATGTTTCTCGTCCAGTCATAAGTCATTTTCTTTCAGTTTGAAGAAGTCATCCTCCTTCTAGTTCCCACACTAAGCTGGAGTACTCTCGTATTTATTCTTTTCATATTTAAGAGACGTGTGCTTTCGTTCTTTTATCGTGTTTTTTTTAAGTCTTCCAAGAGCTTTGCAGAGAGATTTCCAGCTCTAGTTACTGGATTTTTTTTCTTTACATGGTACTCAAGAAATTGTTAACATTTTAATGGTATATGACAAGTCAAGCAATCGATGATTACATTACATAGTTGGTAAGTATTTTTAATACTTTAAAATATTACGTTCATTTGTAAAAGTTAAAATTGAACCTGGTCAATATTCACACACAGATTCACTCGGTGAAAGTATTGAGCACGTTGGGATTGCCTCACTTCTCACAATGTTTTCAGAAAACAAGAATGATTTTGGTACCACTTCTCAAAATGGAGAACATAGTTAGATGCTTTTATATGTTACCTTTTGGTGTGTAAGCAGTGGAGCAGTAACTGTTTGAGGGAAGCAGCAAAAAAAATTGTGATCTATATTGTCTAGTACTAAAGTGTTAGCATTTTGTGAAAACTTTCTAATATGTTATGGATTAATTATTCAAGACGCACTGACAAAGTTTTCTAAATGTATTTATATAGTGTTATTATAAATGATAAAAAAAATTAATTATAGTAGGAACCGAACAGAACCGAACGGAACCGAACCCGAACGGTTCCAGAATTATATCTGGAACCGACAATTCCATTTATTAAATACCCGAAAATTTCTGGAACCGAAAAAACGGAACCGAACCGAACCGACCCGCGCCCACCCCTAGTTTTAACTAATTTTAATATTTGATCTTTAATGTTAAGTTACTTATTTTTATATGTATTTACTATTGTTATTATTGCATTTTCATTTATATGGTCAATGAATTATTACATTTAGTGATTTGTATATCGTTCGGAAGAAGATTTCACTCTATACCAAATAGTTTAAATCTTAAGATTGTGAAGAGGATATAGATATACTCATAACCCTATGTGGCTCATTGAACTATTTTCACAAAAATTTAATGCGATTGTTTGTTTAATCCCATAGAGATATAATATGTTAAACCAATCAATTATGGTTAATTTTGCTCAAGAGATGTAGTTAACTAAACTTGAAAAATCGGGTCTAACATCATAAATGAGTAATTTATTAATTGACTTTTGGACAAATTAATTAGGCAATAGTTAAGTAAAATCATGAATCTCAACCACGTTTTCCTCCAAAATTCACAAATGTTTATGTTTTCTTATTTTGTATATTTTTGGTTAATTTTCCTTATTTTCTGTTAGGTTTTAATTGATTTTGTAATTGACTTATTCTGTAGACAAAATGACTAGAATTGATTGTTGATAAAAGTTCAATGAGTAATGTGTAAATATGTCAAAAGTTAGTTGAATAGGTCTAGTATTTCGAGTTTGGAACAAAGAAGAAAATGGAGCGAATTTTCGCTGGAGTGTTGCTAGGTTATGGCTTGAACTACAAAAGCAGAAACAATGTCGCTGGACCGTCGCCCCTCCTTCACTCGAGCTACAGCTTTATATGGAAAATTTTATTTTCCCGTTTTAAAGGTTTTTTCCTGGCCCATGGTTTTCTTAACCTATCTATAAATACCAGAACACGTTCGAAAGAAATTCTCAAGGTTTATAATTGAGAGAGCTTCAACTGTGAGAGATCTATTGATTACTTCTTTCAACCTTCATCTTGCTTGAGTGTTTTGGTCAAAAAAACATCGAATCCAATATCCATTCTAGAAACCACACATGAGGGAACTAAAACTGTTAAAAACTCTAAACTACAGATGTTGACCTATAGGTTTGAAGATATAAGGAAGGCTGAGAATGAGACGTTTGAAAGTTTTATGCTAAGCTGAATGACATTGTGAATTTGAGCTTTAACCTTGGTGAAAGGATCCCACAGTCGAAAGTTGTTAAAAAAGTCCTTAGATCACTACCAGAGAGATTTAGGTCGAAGGTAACTGCGATAGAGGAAAGTAAGGATTTGGATGATGTTAAAATTGAGGAACTCGTAGGATCACTTCAAACGTATGAACTCACCATCTTACGGCCCAAAAAGGTTAAATCCATTGCCATGAACACTATTAGAGAAGTTGAGAGTGAGTCAACTGACTCTGAGATATTTAGGGACGACGAAATTGCTTATTTCGTTAAAAAATTTCAAAAGGTAATGAGGAATAGGAAGAAGCCTCATGAGCGTAACAGTGAAGTCCTTAATCAACTCTTGAGATGTAAGCGTTAGAGAAACACTTCTAAGACTCCCGTGAAGAAATCTCAATATGTTCAATGTCATGAGTGCAAGGGTTTCAACCACTATAGGAATAATGTTCTAATCTGAATAGGAGCTCGAATAAAGAAAGACGTAAGGCTTTAACTGTGATCATGAGTGATGAGGAGTCGGATTTTGGTTGTCAATATGAGACTTCTGGAGGTGAGGATGAACAAAAATTCATGGCCTTCACCTCAATTGTGGCTATCGAATCTGAACGTGAGATTGAGATTGGAGATAGGGAGAATGAGAGTGAGCAGTCTGCTGAAAAGTCTGATGATGAGACGGATATTCACGAGTCCTATCGTGAACTGTTTGATGAGAGTCTCAAAATTAAGAAGGTCAACAAAGACGTACTAAAACAGGTGAACGAGCTTGAACTTGAACGTGAAAAACTGTTGAGTGACCTTCAAGACTCGACCAAGATAGTAAGTAAGTTGAAGCTCGTTAATGAAAACCTGGAAAACAAAGTTAAATCATTAACGTCTGATCTTGATAAATCCAATACTCAACTCCAATCATTCTCGAGTGGCTCGCAGAAGCTGAACAATCTGCTTGGGATAAACAAGCATGCTGGTGATAGACGAGGTCTGGGTTATGTTAAGAACAATTCCAATTCTGATAGTACCTCTAAGATTTTTTTTGTTCCTGCTTCTACTCAGCCACACATTTCTAGATTTCCTGATCCCAGAGCTGAGCGTGTCGTAGGACGTAGGGCACCTAGGTCTTGTAAGAACACTGTACCTCAAGGTCGATTTCATCGGTCATATGTGTCTCAATCAAGTTTTGTACCCACCTGCCATCGCTATGGTGTCTTGGGTCACATTAGGTCGAGATGTCCTTTGCATGTGCACAAGGATAGAAATCAAGATATTCCTAGTCAGGTCAATTTTCTTTCCAGTCAAGTTCTTCAACTAACTGAGACGATTTCTCAATTGACTAGGGCTACCTCTACTGCTAGAAAGGCATAGGTCAAGAAGGTTGATCTTGACCGTATGGCAGTCGTTGGCGCTTATGCACCACACTGATCCCATTCATGGGCATATGCATGCATTGTCATTTACACTGATGCCTTTTGCATTCATCTTACACTTTGCATGCATGTATTTAGTTTGTTTTGCTTTTTATTTATCCTGTGTGCTGACATTCCTTTTGTTTGTATGAATTTTTCATTCAATATAGAAAAATCTAAAAAACATTGAAAAAGGTTATATATATATATTGAAAAAAAATGTGAAAAATTCAAAAATATTTTCGTTTTAGCAAACGATACATCGTTTGATTTTAAACTGGCTATGTGAATCCAAGTAAGCAATTATCTGTTCTACAATGTTATTTCCATCGCTTGGTTTGATTTTATATGGAGTATTGAGTATATGTGTTGTCATGTAATTATTTGCACTGTACATACTATGATCTTGTGTTTGACCCGCGTGTGTGAGATTTGGGACAGCAGTCACGTGTCAGTAAGGTGACCTCGAATATTAATTGACATACATTTAGATGACCTTAGCTCATGATAGTCTCCCTACATTGTTGCATGTGTGATGAAAAATAAAATAAAAATATATGAGTGCTTAATTGGTTCATCTTATGCTCTGTTCGAAACCATTTGACTCGAGTAATTAAACCCGAGAGATTTCTCATAACCTGGTGCCTATGGTCATCTGACTTGGGTCAACCGGTCTAAAGCTCGTTACATGGGTCAATTTAGTCGCTTAATGGACATGGTCTGCATATAAGATGCTATTTACGAGAAAAGCGATGAAAACATTTTTATGCTCATGTTCGGGGGGATAAAAGAAAATTTATCACTTAATTGAGCTCATTTTCAGGTCCTTCAATTTATTCGGGTTTAACTTTCATCTGTAGGGATCATACTTATTTAACAAGTGATGTTTTGCATGTCCTTTCTCACAAATCTAAGGTTTGGAGTCGTTTTCACGAGAAAATAGTGGCACATTACACACATTAGTCATTTATATACTTTACTCCATTTTGAACTTAACTGCATACGTGGGAAAGTCTGTTTGATAATGCTCGACTTGTAATTGCATGCTTGATTTTTATCATCGAAGTGTTGACTGCTTAATTTGCCCTAATTTCGTATTATTGAAAAAAAATGCTTTTTTGGTGCTAATTTTGTCAATTGCATGTTCGATAGCTCTGGCTCGAGCGACAGTAGCAGAAGCTGCCTCGCTCGAGCGACAGAGCGTGATTTTGAAATTTAACTCTTCAGTTCAAGGGTTTTTATAAAAAAATCACTTGGTTTCTCTCAAAATCGATCAACCCACACCAATTTCTTGCTTGCCTGTCATTATAAAAACATCAAAGAACTTCATTGAATTGGATTTTCATCAAATCAATCACATTCAAAGGTAAAACTCAAAAATCTTGATTTTCCTCATTTTGACAATTTTCTTTACATTTTATGGATTCTACGTGCATTGCCCATTCATTGATTGTGTGTTTATAAGAACATAATATGTTTTTATCAATTTCATACCTTGACATCAAATTGGTGCTCGGTTTTGCCTTGGAAATTGAGCTTTTGACCGTGTTTGGTATGATTTCCATTTGTGTATGAATATGTTTCATTATTATTCATCATTTTACTTCATTAGTTGATGGACTTCGAAATTGGGTGTTGATTGGTGAGTGAGTGTGGTGACTATGCAGGAGTTTGAGTATATGTTTGAATGGTTGGGTGCACTTTGAAGTGGATTGGGTTTGTAGTTGAGTCTCGATGTTTGTGTGAGTGTTTTAGAGGTTGGTTTATTCATTGTTTGTGTCAGATTGATGATTAGGAGTATGCATTTAGGTTGGTTTAATTCGTTTGTTGGGTAGTGACACCGCACGGGGGCGTCACGTCCCTCCGTCATGACTCTACATCCCTTCGTCTAAGGGACCACGGCACACGTCATGTCTTCACGTCACCTACGTTTATGCATCATTGCATGTCATCATGCATTGACTTTAGGGTACATTGCATGTCATTTTAGTTGCCTCGTTTTGCGTGCATTCATGCATACCATCCATTATAAGGTTTCATTGTCATCTATCAGAGTTTTATTGATGTTTGTGATTCAATTCTTTCAGATGCCGCACAAGAGAGCATGTACCACTTCTCCACTCCCGATCCGTTTACTTCCTTTAGTCGTACTAGGTTCGTTTTCGCTGTGGCGCAGGATGTTTTTTTGTCGCAATTTTCCCAGCGCTCCATTCTTTTTGAGCGCGAGGTCACCATGTCTGACCTGTCCCTCGACTTCGCTACTATTTCCACTTCCCGTGGCTGGGAACCTTTACTAGTTGATTTGACTCTCCTCACCCATTGCTTATTCATGAGTCTTACAGTAACATCCATGATGTTACTAGTACTTTTTTTAGGGTTTTTCTTAGGGGTTGGGTCGTTAAGATCACTTCGGACGTCATTACCAGTATTATTCATATTCCGAGAGTCGTTCACCCCCTCTTTCCCTATCTTACTCCTATTTCTTTATGGAGGGTGGTCCAGGTGCCATACGCATAGATCGTTACCCATTGACCAATAAATTTGTTGCGCATTGTATGTACGAATCTGTGGCCGGTTTTCCATACCTCTTCATTACCTATGGAGAGGGCTCGACTTTTGTATGCTCTTCTACAGGTGACTCTATTGACTTACCCTCTTTCATATGCCAGCAGATCTTGAGAGCATTTTGGACCACGGGACTCGGGTGGGACTTCTCTATGCTTGTCTCATTTATAAGTTAGTCATTGCCTTAGGAGCTAGTTTTCCCGATGAGGTTCCGCGACGGGCATCTCGGCCGATTAGCCATACCACTATTGCCCAAAGCAGGTCGCATGCTCTTTCCTCTACTGAGCCCGCACAGCCTCAGGTTGATCCTACTGTGCCAGCCGATCCTATTGTGACCTGATCTCTTTTGACCCCTCCGATTTTCCTTATTTTACTACTGCTCCTGAGTCCATCGACATTCCTTCTATGTCTGGTTCGGTGCCTCCTCCACCATCTTCTTCGACTCCTTCTTCTTAGTCGGTTCCTCCACCTGCTGATATTTCCTCCGTTCCCGTTGAGCCTTCTGTGGCTCTCTTAGGACAGATGACCGTGATGATCGAATAGCAGACTCGGATGATGGCTGAGCTTACACAGCTTTGTGCCACTGTTGATCACCACACCACCGAGTTTGCTACTCTACGGGGTGAGGTGGCTACATTCAGCGTGGTTTACGATGGATTCGTCGACACTGGGATGATGATACTTCCGAGGAGAGGACGGACTCTGATGATGCTGATGATGATGCCGTGGCTTTATAGATTATTGGCTCTTCCCTTGTCATTTTGTGACAAAAAGGGAAAGTAGATTTAATGTTTTTATTGGCAGTATGTATAGTTTGAGGTGGAACAAGATTTATGAGCTTACTTGATGTATGTCATTTACAAATCTGGTTTAATCATCATTTTGATATATATGTGATATTTTGAGCTTTAAGTTTGCATGGATTTCTAATAATCTGTTTTTCAAATTAACTTGCATCATATATCTTTAGGGGTCGTTGGAGTGAGACATAGATAATGTATAAACATATTATGCTTTAAACCTGGTTTGATCTTTTACATATGTTTGTCTTTTAGGGGTCGTTGGGTTGAGACATAAATACATATTGACATTTGATTGGATATACATTGCATTGATTTTTAGATTTTTGTCATATGTCTTGAGGGGTCGTTGGGGAGAGACATTGATACATTTACATACTGCTTAAACACATTGCTAGAATTGGTGCAGGGGAGCACAGAATTTAGGAGACCTGCTAGAATTGCAGTCAAGAGATAAGATAGTTCATGTTGTCGTCTAGTCTAGTGGACTGTAAGTGCTGAATCGTTTATAGTGGATTGACTGGTAAAGTGTCCGGAGTTTTTCCCAATTGGATTTCTCCGTGAACAATTCTTGTATTCTTTACTGCTTTATGTTTTACTGTTTCTTACATTCAAACTGCAATAATTCAACATAGGAAAAATTGGATTGTTTGGTTAACCATCTAGATAAGAATTAAAAGTGACTTGTTACTGTTTAATTCATATTTGTTTTTAGTTCCGCATTAAATATCTATTCACCCCCTCTATGTATTGTTAAGGTCTAACTTGCGTTTTTCATTTTCTAAAATCAAATTTTATTGTGTGTTTTTTTTTATTGTTAAAATTAAATTGACTAAAGTTGTGTAATCTAAAGTAAATATTCGTCGAAGAATCGACACCTGGACTAAAAAAGTTTACTTTATTACTTGAATGCGATCCGTGCACTTGCGATTTGCACTTTTATAGCGACCAAATTTTTGGCCCAGTTGTTAGGGAATGTTTTTACTTTGATTACCACTTTAGTTAATTTTAGTTATAACAATTTTGTTATTTACTAATTTATATTTATTTTTGTATATTTGGCTAAACCACGTATTGTTAATCCATTTGTGTTGGTATTCTCTCCTTGCAATTTTCAGTTTTATTTGAATTGTTCTCATCTTGGTAAAGTAACAAATTTTTTGCAATATCTAATCTCTACATTGACTCTGGAAATATGCTTGGAGGTCCAAGATGTGAAATTTGTCAAGTGATGCATTGTATAGGACAATGCTTGTATTTGTGCACCGATACCTCAATGTCGAAACTTCTTTGATTTAGACAATATTTGAAATGTTGAAAACAAGCACTAGACAATTTCGATGATAGTTACATGCTCACGGGAGATTATGTACCGACGATTGGGGATGAGGACATCAAATGTTTGTGAGATGGCCCTCCATTTTTGAATGATAAGGTAAGTAAAGTATTACCATGAACTTGCCAAGTTGGATGTAGATGATATGCTTGTGGGAGATTATGAATATTGGGATGAATTTCAAAAGTGAGGGTATAATCCACTCTATGGAATTAATAGAAATGGCTTGCCATTGCCCGTGAAGTTTGATTGCGGACCAATCATTCAGCCCGATGAGAGTTGAACCATTGAAGATGAGCCTAAAATGAGTGAACATTTAATCACAACGGAGCTAAACGAGGACGTGGCAAGCAATAAGGAGAAAATCAACTTACATTCTTCCGACTTAGTTGATTGCCAAGAAATTGATTTTGTGATTAAGCTTGATGAGAAAGTAAAAATCTTCCTAGTTAAATTTGAATTGGATGAAATAAGGCAAGTCCTATTATATGGAAATGGGCACTACTTTCTTCGATCAATACTGCCTCTGTAGTTGAAATTTTTCCCCATGATCTATAGCTACCAATGATGACGAACTTTGGTAAGCTTGATTGATGATTTTTAGGATTTTAAATTTTGTGGAAGACTTTTGTTCGATATAATGAGCTGTTAATTTGGGAATTTTGTGCAAGGATGGTGGAATTAATTATAATTATATTGATTGTTCATCATTTTTACTTTGACATTAACTAATTAATGGGATTACAAATGATGTATTATATTATTTTAATATTCTATTAAAATGATGTATATAGTGTAATTTCCACTTTTGGTTTTTGCAATTGGGCCAAATTGCCATACTAAGCCTTACAACCCAATACGTACTCTTTGGCAGCAACTTTTGAAATTTCAATGTGAATACGAAAAAATGATAATGGAGATAACAGAAAAACACAAATTTTAATTATTTTGTATAGTTTTATTCAATACCACTTAACAAAGTTTCTAATAGTAGTGTGCAATTATACTAACTAATAAATTAAAACTACAATAAGTTGGTCTTGAAGTAATTATGCATTGTTTCAGTGCTTCATTGGTTTGCTAAAATAATTTCCATAAAACTAAAATAAATTGAGTTCATATTAATACAATTTCATATGGATTCTATGAAACTCACATTTAAGTAAAAAAAAAAAAAACATACATTGTGAAGATTAAAGAGCTTTATCTAAATTTAGAAGCTAAATGGATACCATAACTTGACAAGATTTATATTTTTCTATGTATCATTAAGCGCTTGTACGGTTTTGATAAAAAATCATATTTTTAGTAGATTTTGAAAAAAAAAAATGATGAAATATTTTATTAAAAAGTTGATAAAAGTTGTGGATTTCATCAAATATGTTGGTGAAAATGAATTTTGTCAAATCTATTTCCCTTCTCTCGAATGTTTTAAATAAATCACTAAACTCAAACAATCACATGCATAATAATTGTAGAAACATTAAATTATAGAAATCATTCAAACTCAAGAACATGTTTTAATTGTCAAATATTGTGAAACTAGAAATGAAAGATTACATAGCATGGTTCATCGCTCTCTTAACATAATTAAATCTAGTCTAACATGATGGAAAGAAAAGAAATACAGAAATATTTGGTAAACGTCATCACCCGGTTAATTATTGGATTGAATCTTCAAATTGTTCTTCTTGTTTTTGCCTTCTTTCTTGCTTCCAAGACTCTCTCCAATTGATAAATTACGTCCCCCGTGTTCTGGGATGTTTTTAGGGTTAAATACTCGTCCTCTAATTTGTTCCATATGTGGTTGAATCAAAATAGGAAATCAGAAAATTCGTCAATTTTTTTGTACTATGCAACCGCTTAGTAGAGCAAGTTAGGCCTCTAATTTTCCTGAACAGACCAATGCGACTGCATAGCTCTTTGCGCTATGCGACTACATAGTTGTGGCAATTTACAACTTCTTGTATTTTGATCTTCAAATTTAGTTTTTGTCAATCTTGACCTCTTTTCCCAAGTCTTCCTCCTCCAATGTGTTATTTCAAAGTTCAATTGGTCCTCAACATCTTCACATTCTCCTTCGAGCCATCTTTTAAGTATTTGCACATTGGTCCCTAAACTTCAATTTTCTTTCGTTTTAGTCCTTTTCGCTTGCTTTTTTGAATTTCCACCATGTTCATCGTTATTATCCTACAAAACACAAATTTCATAGAATTAAGCTAAATTTCAATTTATTTCCAACAATAATTCATGTTTTGTGACCTAGATAAATGTGTAAAACGCACTTATCAACTCCCCCAGACTTTAATTATTGTTTGTCATCAAACAAAAATATAACTTAATTCCTAATAAAACATGATTTAACAACATGCCGTGTCTCAGAATTGGAATTTAGCAATTAACTAAATGAAAAACTTCAATAGCGCACAAATCAAATCAATATCCACTAGTTGTATGCATAACTCGACATGTGTAAACTCGTGTAGACATATAAAGCTCATAATTTGCTCAAAACCTGACTCAAAGTAGTCAAAAAATTTCTTACTTTGCTCGAGAGATTTACACACCCCAGACGTATTCTTTTCATTTAATTTTCCCGAGGTGCATCCTAAATTGAATTTATTAACTTCTACTTCTTACCCTCTCTCAGTTTGAATTAATCTTACTGTTACAAGCTTTCATTTCAACAAGTCGAGATTCTTCCTTATTTTTGATTACTTCAACCATTTGAGACTAAACTAAGTTATTTGCCTCTTATAGTTCTATCGACCGAATATCTGGAGCTTAATCAATGAAGTTCATACATCTATGTATGTGTGTTATTCGTCAATTTTTTTGTAACATCTACTCATTTTCTTTCTGTATAACCCATGTAACGAGTTTTAGGTCGATGACTCCCAAGTCAGATGACCATAGGGCATAAGGTTTTCAACCACTATTACATGCTTAATCACTCGACTTATACAGGCTTGAGGAGATACTTTCATTTATTCAAAGATTAGTGCAATGTCCCTTTTCTTTTACACATCCAGTTTCTACAACCACCCCTAACTTAAAACTTTCACCTCGTCTTCGCCTAATTGGTTTTAGACAATCCACACAAGTGGTATCATGCATGGAATCTCTACTCATCTTCATGATGTCTAGTAACAATTAAACTATCTCCAAGCTATCCTACAATTGGATGATAGATATATATAATGTAGGTCATTCGGATTTATGTACTATGTTCAACCATTCCCTAACTAATGAGCCAAATCACCAACTCAACATATCAAACATGAGCATCGTGCATAAAAAATGTCAAGTTCCATATAAACAAGCTTTGACTAATCTAATAGTGCACCATATCCATTATTCACCGTTCATACCTATTCCAATATTCAACATCATGGCCGACAAAGTTATCGAACCTACACAAATACACAATTCAAATCTAAGGCTAGAAAATAATTATTAAACCTCCCATTCATGATCTCAACCTCGCGTCTTGTAGCTAAAGACTCCCTATTGGCGTTGGAAGTGAAGTTCCTGGTGCTAAGCATGTCATCCCGCAGTGTTTGTAAAGTCGTACCCATGGCACCCACAGTATGCCCAATACCCTCTATATCGTGGCTTGAGCTGGTCATAGTAGTGAATAGCCGTCGTAGCAATTGTGTGTCAACCTCTAGTGGTGCCGATGGAGGTGGTGGTGCTTTTGGAATCTCAGCGTCCTCGATCCCCTAATCATGTATAGCCTACTGCTGTCCTAATCGCACACTCTAGCTTTTCTCTATGCTTCACCCAAGCTTGATCTTGAGCCTCCAAGGTGGTCTGTTTAATGAATGGGATGGGTTTCTCGGGAAGCCCCTAGGATGGGATAGTCACGCTGGCACGTTTGTAAAGCCCACAGATGAGACTCGAAAAAATCAAAGATCAGTGTCAATCTCTCCAAACTCATTGAGAATGAATCTGATCACAGATAAATGTCGCCGAGTCGATCTTCTGTCCCAGCACCAAGTGAAAAAGGAGATCGACTGTTGGATCTGTAAATGTAGTCCTATGTGAGTTAGGCTCGATGTTATGGCAAATGAACAGCCAAATGATGTCTATCAACGGTGTAAGCTCAATTTGTGCGTGTAGTACCCGAGGTGCTTGCTATTTTCTCATTCCCCTAAGAAGTACGTTTAGGAGGCATTCTGCAATACAACGAAAATGAAAACATGTAAGTCATAGGTGAAGCATAAGTAGATCTTGTAGTAAGTGAAGGTAGTAAGTAAAAATCTAAGTGCCAATCGTGTGGTAAACATGCAAGTCACGTGCAGAAATTGACATGAGACATGTAATCAACCAAAACACAATCTAAAATGATGCAACGAGGTTATGCTCAACGAAATGTATAGGTGAATATGGGAAATATAAAATACAATTTCAACATGTTGAGAACAAACTCAAAATTCAAGTCAAACAATACAAATTGGGCAGGCAAGATCGTGTTTGACAAAGCACTTTTGCCTCTAACACCGGTAAGGAAAATCGATATTTTCCCAAGTAACCTCCGGGTATATGAAAGAGGGTGGCCTAATCTACCGCATTAAAATTTGATGATGAGTCCACCATATCCAAGAATTGGGATACATGTGTATGCGGTTTCTCGTTGGCCATCCTGTAAAATTGGTGTCCGTTTTGGAAGAGTTGGATGACATTTGTTTTTAACTGAAAGTTTGGTTGTTCGAATGCGGGGTACACATTGTTGGATTGACTTTGGGCGATGAATGGTGACAAGAAATTCCCAAGGAGAGCATTCCCATCATATTGTGCATTTACATTAGCTGGAGTTGTGTGATCTAGTCTCGATTCTAATTGTTGATCAACCACTCGTATTTATCCTTGATCTTTATGTTGTTCTGCTTTTGCTTTACTCTGTCTAGGATGAAAGGTTCATTCAATTTCCAAATCAGCTTGAAGTAATTTACCGCTGATTGATCTTCGCATGCAAGACCTAGCACATAACTCAGCCTAAGTAGAATAACTGAGTAAGATACAATACATAAGCTAAAATTAAAGATAAATTCGAATTAGTGTCTAAGTACCAAAAATCAAACTAATAATCATTCTCTGGCAGCGGCGCAAAAAACTTGTCAAATCTATTTCCCCATATCTCGAAGCCTAAAATAAATCACTAAACTCACACAATCACATGCATAATAATTGTGGAAACATTAAGTGAATAGAAATCATTCAAAACTCAAGAACATGTTTTAATTGTCAAATATTGTGAAACTAGAAATCAAAGATTACATAGCATGATTCATCGCTCTCCTAGCACACTTAAACGTAGCCTAACGTGATGGAAAGAAAAGAAATACATAAATATTTGGTAAATGTCATCACTTGGTTAATTATTGGATTGAATCCTTAAATTGTTCTTCTTTTTTTTTTTTTTTTTTTGTGTGTCTTCTTTCTAGCTTCCAAGACTCTCTCCAATTGATAAATTATGTCCCCCACGTTCGGGGATGTTTTTAGGGTTAAATACGCGTCCCTCAATTTGTTTGCATAAGTGGTTAAATCAAAATAGAAAACTAGAAAATTCGCCAATATTTTGTACTATACGACCGCATAGCAGAACAAGTTAGGCCTCTAATTTTCCCTGAACAGACCAATGCAACCGCATGGCTCTTTGCACTATGCGACCGCATAGTTATGGCAATTTACAACTTCTTGCATTTTGATCTTCAAATTCAATTTTTGTCAATCTTGATCTCTTTTCCCAAGTCTTCTTCCTCCAATGTGTTATTCCAAAACTCAATTGGTCTTCAACATCTTCACATTCTCCTTTGAGACATCTTTCGATTATTTGCACATTTGTCCCTAAACTTCAATTTGTTTTAGTCATTTTCGCTTGCTTTTCTGAATTCCTACTATGTTCATCACTATTATCCTACAAAACACAATTTGCATGGAATTAAGCTAAAATCCAATTTATTTCCAACAATAATCCATGTTTTGTGACCTAGATAAGTGTGTAAAACACACTTATCAAATTTGAAAAAAAAAAAAGGAGGCTTAAGAAGTCAAAAACAAATAGGGGTTAAATGTGATTTTACGAACTTGACTTTCTAACCAATATCAATATCACGTAGGCAATAAAATCTCTTGACTTGCATGTTACCTAGATGGCAATCTATAAAAATACATTATATATGTTATCAACTACCTTGGAAGATAACATGGATCGAATTAAGAATTAAATTAAACGTACATTCTTGTTGACAATAAGGATGACATCCTCCACTATGTGGAGGAAATTTGGCCAGTGCTGTGATAGATGAGTTGAAAATTAAGAATGTAGATATTGCATGTGGAAGAGTGTAAAAAAAATGTATAAGAGAGAGTACATGTAGCATGATTTGGGAAACTAAATGCACTTCACAAAGAGTTATACCTTGCATTAATGGCTAATACAAAAGCTCATTGATCAAATTGAGATTTTTAAATTAATTTTTCATCAACTTGATGATTTTTATAGGCCATAAAATATGTGGTCCGTCGAAGTACAAATCTCACTCTATTCCTATTCCATTATCGTAATTATAAATTATGTTTCAAGTTGTCGAGGATCTTAGCAAATCTTTTTAGTCAGATGGTTGTTCTACAAGTTGTCTAATCCTCCACCGCCCTTGTAAATTTTCAATTTATTTGGCAGGTACGTTTCATTAAACTTCTAGAAGACTTTCTACTTATTGAAA
Organism: Fraxinus excelsior; assembly: GCA_019097785.1. NCBI lineage: Eukaryota > Viridiplantae > Streptophyta > Magnoliopsida > Lamiales > Oleaceae > Fraxinus > Fraxinus excelsior. The sequence goes on along the minus strand of CM032629.1, from coordinate 18,267,063 downwards.
AACTTTTGGGGAAGCCATACTAATTAATCATATTCCCCTTAAAACTATTCCACCCCCAAGAGAAATATTTTTATAAAATTAGTTAAACGAATTTAAAATTAACTTTTGAATCTCAAAATCTCATTTTTGACATGTCATATTGCCCTCTTCATTCTCCTCAAGTTTTATTAAGTGACTATAGCACATATAATTGACAAAATATTTAAAGATAATATTGTCAGCTGGCTCAAACGATTAATAAATTAAATATAAATTGAAAAACTAAAAGTAGATTATTATCTAAATAATTAAATACATATTAAGAAATGAAATGGATAGATATTATTAAAATAATTGAATTAAGGTAATGATAGAATTGTTCAAAAAATTATTCTCATTTAATGTGATATTTAATTTATTATATAAAATTAGACAATAAATTATGGGTCTACTGCTGCCTAGATGTACGATGATAATCTATATTAACGATGAACAAAGCTTTTCATCATTCAATGTTATTGAATTTGTAGTGTTAAACCCCAATAGCGCAAATTACTGTTTTCTATTTTACAAAACATTGTGATGAATTTTCGTGTTAGCCAGTAAACAAATATTGGTACTGTCTTTTGAAATGATAATTTAATAGCTCTTATCATAACAAATAAAGTGGGCAAAATATAAATAACCCATTTCTCGTAGTCTTTGGTCACGCCAACCCATAATTTGACCAATACACAAGTGTATGAACACATTGAAAATACAGTAGGGAGATTCCTTCCATTGTTGAATATGTATGTAATGTTCAATTTAACTTTTGCTTATTGAATTATTAGACGACGCAAAGCATAGCATGCCGAATTATTCGTTTTAGCCCCTATTTCGTGCTCATTATTTTGATAAAAATATATTGTCTTAAATAGTGAATTCCTGAAGAATGCGCTGTTAAAAGTAAGAAGATTTTTTAGATTTACGTGTAAAATATTTTATTGTGTGAACGTGTTGTTGAAAATGAGTATATATATATAAAGAATTTTGACCGAATGAGAGGCTTAAGGGCTTACTAGTAGTCATTTGTGATTATGAATTTGTTTGAGCTCCATCCTTTTTTTATTAATAGATTTTGTTTTCTTGTATGACAGATTTTGTAATGGTTTTTTTAGAGAATGTGTGATTAAAAGTAGAAAAAATTTTGAGTTTACGTATAAACTTATTTTATTAAAAAATTGTGAGATTGAAATAAGTTTGGAGAAAAATGAATTTTTATAAAACGGGGACTGTGGCATCAGCCGCATGACGTCGATATTTGGATAGACTATATGGTCAATCGATCGGCAAGTGCATACTTCGTTGGATCTATTCTAGAAAGTCAAGTTGCTTCCCTACTTGATCAAAAGGCGGTTGAGTGGCTGAAAACACTCTCATACTAAAATCAGACTACCTTTCTTTAAGAAATCAAAGCTTAACCTTATATTTTTAGAAGATCAAAGTTTATCTCAAGTTTGGTTTAAAATCAATGAAAAATTAGTTTTTTTTACGATGGGGTGACTCCATGCTTAACGATGACACGGTTGTGCCTCCGTGTGGCACGGAGACACGGCCACACAAAGACACATGCCGTGTCTCCACACAGAGCACAAAAATACGGCCCGTGTCTCTGTGTGGCATGGAGAAACGCCTAGCACGAAGACACATCATGTGTTTCCGTGCCGCATGCAGACGCGCACGGAGACAGGTGAACAAGTATTAATGTAAGCATGCTGGAGCAACCAAAGAAGAATTCCCCATTATCCTACCCATGTGATCCATTTTGAGGGACTTGGAAACAAAATTTAAACATGACAGAAGAAAATTGACAAGAACATTTGACCTCGTTGATTCTTGAGCATCAAAGCTTGGACTGGAAGGGTACGTGCTTGGAACATAGAGATTTTCTGGTGAAATAAATTGACCAGCATCTTGCACAGCACCCACTAAAGCTTGTGCTTCTTCAATGACTTTATACATCTTAACTTGATGTTCAGCCAATCTCAAGGAAAGAAACATACGACTTTGCTCTAAACGAGCAATTGCAACATATATCTCAGCCTGTTGTTGTGTTTTTAACATTTATTAATCAAAACCCAACATTAACAATTGTTTTAGGGAAAGAGCAAACACAATTAAATCGTTGTACTTGAAATTGATGTCAAATGACTGCCACATAATTCTGATTACATATAGCATCGATTCTTTATACAAACTATAAAATGTCTATTAACCTTCACACCACAATAAGCTTTTCGAGCATATTCTACATATATGAATCATGATTCCAATTCGAAAACTACTATTTATTTCTTACAAATCCCATTAAATATCAAAACCTTCCAACCTCGAGAAAAATACCACTCAATTCATCCCAAAAGCACTCACCATTTCTAAGCTTCCATTGTGCTATGAGTTAGTGAACAATATTTGATATACTAATTAATCTTCAAGGATAAAAGGTTCTGTATCATAAAGATTTCAGCATAATCAAAATTTTAAAATATTTGGCAAGAGACCAACAGTAAAAAATCCCGAACACTTATGGAGCTTCAAGACTCCAAGAAACTTTCCAGCCAGAGGTTTTGGAAGCAACTCCAGATCCTATGAATAGGGGTGGACAATGGGTCCAGTCGGGATCGAGTTTGACCCAAAACCGACCCGACCCGATATACCCGGCTTTGAACTCTTCCACAAACCGACCCGACCCGATCCTTATCCTAAACCGACCCGCCGGGTCGGGTCGGGTCGTTTTTATTTTCTCTCTTATTCAAAAAAAATAAAAAAGAATTAATGAAGAGAAGAGGACAAGAAAAGCAATTCCTAAACCTATGAGGAGATCCAGAGATGCAATTTTGAAGATGAATGTGGTGAAGAAATAAATAATATCATCCATCGGTTTAAAGCATCTTGCTTTACAGGGAAATGAATCTTAGTTTATAGCATCTTGCCTCCTTAGTTTACAGTATCTTGGTTTCTTTTTAATCAGCGTGCCACTTTCACACTTTGTTTTTCCATTTTCATCCGCTTCTTCAATAGCTACATAATGGCCAAATGGATCAACAATGTAGCTTGGACGAGTCGAGAAATGGCCTTGTAATGCCAGCTGAGTTGAAGACAAATGCAACAATCTCTTGGACTTTATGTTTATGTTGGAGGACAAATGTCAGTGCCATTGGGATCTATTGGCTGCTGGAATTTTGAAAGGAAAAAAGAGATCAAGCTAAAAAATAGGGTTTTCATTGGGTCGGGTTTGGTCCAAACCCTTCCCGACCTACAATTATTTCAAAATTATTTTACCCGACCCGACCCAAAGTTATCCCAAAACCGACCCAAACCGGCCCATTTCGGGTCGATTTTTTGAGCTGTAGCTTTAAAGCCCAGCCCTACCTATAAAATCCATTGAATCTACAGAAAAATATAGAGAATCGACCTATATTTTCGAATGTCCAAATTGTGAGGACAGTTTAAAATTGTATTAAAAAAATGGAAGAAGATAATGAAATCAAATATCAAAACGTAGAGTGGGTTTGAAAGAGAGCTTCTGGACCTTGCCTCAGTCATAGACCTTGTAAAACTGGATGACGACGAGCTTGACCTTCTCGTGCTTGTGCTCGATCTTCTTTCGCTTTGTCTACGTTTTCTTCTTGCGCTTCTTAGTGCCGCCATGGAGACGGAGTAGAAAAGAATTGGAGAAATCCTCTAAAACGGCATCGTTATGGTTGACGATGGGAGATTGCGACGCGTGTGCCCTAGAGAGGTGTCTCTTTTATATTGTTTAGGATATGAATGTTTTGTGAAAATTTGTTATTTTTTTCAGGTGATAGTATTTTAGAGAAAACTCTATTAGTTTTTTTTATAAAAATGTATCGTGGTCAAAGTAGGTCAAAATTGCTTTGGCGGTAGTTTCGACACTTAACTAGTATCTACCATCGACGCATGTCACTTTTCATGGCTTGTGTAAGCATAAAGGGTACAATTGGCTAATTTTGCAACTTTGTATTATTTTTGCTCTTTAGTATTTTTTTTTTTCTATGAAAATTTGATCAACTTAAGTTTTAAAAACGGCCAAGTGTAGTGTGTTGTAGTAGAAGTAGAAGTAGTAGAAACTTCTAGGTACATTCGTAGACTACAAACCCTCCGTCATTCAGTGTAGCGGAGCTATTTTCATGACTAGGGGCCAAGTATTTAGCACAGTATCCTTTAGAATAATCAACTTATGTGATAGAATGAGCGTCTGCTAAAATGCCAAAGGGGAAGATCATAATATAATGAAATGTTGTTCTATTTCCTTATAGGTGTTTTAAACTCGGGTATGCATTTATTTAGTTGTGTTCATATAGTATAATCTTGCTTTTGTTAAAAACTATTTTAGTAAAAATAAAATTTATTTATTTAGTATTCTATTTACTTGATATTGAGCATGTGAATAAAAGTTGTCTCGCTTGTGATAATATAGGTTTGGTTGCGTAAAGATGCACATGGGTAACACAATTTTGAGTCTTGACCACAAATAAATTGTTCACAACTAACCTATGAGGGGTTGATTAATTCACTATTTTGGATTGCAATTTGTCCTTATCGTAGAAATAGTTTAACGGTGACACTAGTACAATTGGAGTGTATTGAATGAACCATGTGTTGAGTTTAATTCTATAGTATGATCGAGTGAAGAGTTAAATTTCACTTGATCGGCGATATTTCTTTTAAAATTGTGGACGGGATTGTATATATCTTTTTATGAGTTTGATAGTTCTTTGGTAACATTAGTACACTTGAAGTGTATTGAACAGAAAAACATAAATATTTTTGGAGAGAAAAAAATTTGGAAATTTCTTGGTTAGATTCATTTATTGTAAGATCGTTCAAATACAATATAATTTGAGATCATCCTATAGATGACGAATTTAATTTTAAATTTCTGGAGATCTAGATAAATGTTATACACTCAAATTGAGATCATCCACGGACCTACTATAGAAATTGTCATTTATGATATTGATGACTTAATAAAAAATTCTAGACTTACGTGCACGTTTGTTGGCTGATATTTAGTTGAAACGTCTCAACTTGATCAGTGGGTATAGTGATCTTTTCTATAGAAGGATATGTTGGATCACAACGATCAAGTAGTTATTACATTTTTGTAGTTTTATGAATCTACGTGTGCATTTATGCATCATTTGCTAAATTGTCATTCGGTTTTTACTATGTAAAGTTTGGTTATTTTTCAGCAAAATGTCCTCCAGTCCATTTTCCATTATTCTAAAATAAAGCCATCTAGTAAGAGAAAATGACGTTGGTTTGAAATATATGTCCCAGTAGGTTGATGTGGTAGATAAAATCTAAATATTGGAGATTGAATAATATTTGAACGGACTGGTCCCTATGGAGTTTGATAAAGTTCTGGATTCATTTACAATTACTTTGAAATATTTGGACTTAATTTAATTATAATTAAAGTTCAGGAATTACATGTGCAATTAAACCAGTTGTGGCCTAATTTGGCTTTGACATGTAGATTGATTTTTCTCCAGTATTTTACTTCCACGTGATGACCCAATTCTCACAAGAAAAAACGTGAGAAAAAGTTTTTTGATAGAGAAAAATAAGAAAATTGCTTTCTTGATTTTTTTTCTTAATCCGTCGAGTCTATAACTAAGTTTTTGATTGTCCATACACAGTTGTAGTTTTGACGTTGGAAAATATCAAAGAAAATTTAAATATTTGAAATGCCCAAGCTCTTGAAAACAAAAGCTAAAAAATTGTGACTCATTGTGCTAGAATATTATGATTTATTCGGAACAACAATTGATTATAAAAATTTGGTAAATTCTAAATTTTTATTTTTTGATTATAATGTACATGTGAATATTTAGTATCCATCTTGAATTCTTGAACGAGTAGAAAGTTTTTTTTTTTTTTTTAAAGTATCTCTTCTCGCTTTCCTAACTCTTTGTTCATAAGCCATGTCCTTTGAGAAGGGCTTATGAGGCGGATCAACATGGAAAGAGAAGTTGGCTGACAAAAATTCGACGTTCAATGTTGATAAATTGTGTATACCCTGACAAAGATTCCTGGCTCCGCCTCCTACTTCGGACATATAAATATGGATGATTTGAAAATCAAATTTCATCACATTTGAATTCTGTTATATTCTCATTGTTAATTATTTCAACCTTCTTATCATGAGTGAAGATTCTCCATTATCTCAATCTCCCAAGTATGCATCGCGATGGAAAATGCATTAAAAAATATTTTTTATTGTGTAGTAATTATCTTTTTTTTTTTTTTTTTCCCCTAAGTGTAGTGCTCTTTTCTAGCTTGACATTGCTTTCACTTCAAAATAATTTATATTTACCTCGAGAATAAATTATAAAATTGTGTAATTTGTACTCTGGATTGAAATACACATATTTAAATTTTTTGAGTTCGATACTTTGAGTACCAAAATAGGATGAGACATTAGTAGGGTCGACGTCTTCAATGCACTTCCATGGTGAAATGCACAACAATATTAATATCTGACTTTATCAATACTTACTTATTTAAAGGTCTATCAAGAGAGGATACATATGCTAGTGCATTACGTGACATAGACAATACTACAAGCCGATTAGTGCATATTTGTATGATTCAATGGCTTTGAAGGCGGCCTTCCGACATCTATTCAGATGTGTAATTGCATAATATTAAGGTAGAACTTTAAAAATATTTTGTTTCTTTAATTGTTAATATATTATACTTATTTCATTTGTTTATTTTAAAATAATTGTGCACGAAATATTTATTTGTGTACGATTCTCAAAAAAAAAATTGTTCTTAATAGGATCAAATCGAATCATGTCACGTCTATAGTTTATATCATCTAAGAGTTGAGATATTTTCCTTCTTATTTTCCTAACCTCTTAGCTATCCTCTCAGTAAAATTTGTATGCATACATCCAATGAAAAGTGTTAGCTAATAGCAAAATGACATTTAAAAAGCGCTAAATATAATGTCTCGAATTTGTTTTTCCCTTAGCTGTCTTCCAAATATTTTTGACAACTCGACTTATTAACCATTCTTCTGAAATGGAAAGAAGCTATTAAAAAATGTGCTTGTATCTTGCCATTTGTTAACAAAATGTGACGTATCAAGATGTCAAAAATATATTGAGGGTAACTAATGTACAATATCAATCAAAAGTTCCCAAGGAGAAAAACAATATGAAATTGGACTTAACCATCTAAGCGAATATAAAAACAAAACGAAAACGAAATCAAATATACATCCAACCATTCATCAAAAAGTATTTTATGTATGGTAAAGGAAGGAGCGTTGCTGGGCTTACAACCTGGGCGTGGGGAGTTCGAATCCTGCCAGGAGCAGCTGGAGCAGCCAATTTATTGGTGATGTAAGAGTGATGTAAGCGGCATGGAGGAGGGTCCCTCTGGGAGCTGGAGTATAAGGCGCGCTGCCACCCTGACCAACTTGGGCATATCCCGCGGTTTACATCCATCAGTCACTGAGGGGCCGGGGGCTGGTGGTCCAGATATAGTCCGGCGTAGCTGGGATACCGGGTTATCAAAAAAAAAAAAAAAAAAAGTATTTTATGTAAACAAGGTCGGACCCACCAGAAATAGGCTTTCTTGATCACATTGAAAATCTCCAAAGCATTATTCTTCCTCTGTTTAAAAGCCTACCCCCTCCCAACCGATACATTACCTCTCTATATATACACACACAAGAAATCCCAATTTCTAGCATGAAATTTTAGTTTTTCTAACAGAAAAACAAATGGGTTTACAGAACCAGCTCTCCGACGTGTCATCGGAATCAATCCTAATATTAATTGTAGTCCTCATCGGAAAAAGCGCACGTTATCTCTACTCCGTTTTCTTCACTATTTTGCACCTTTTCTCACCCCGGTTCGACTCGGAGCGTGCTGATTCCGACGACCCTTTTCACGAATTCGTGGGATCTGGCCTGGCCGGTCTTGTCCTTCTGACCGAGCAATTAAATCTGAACCGGGATTTGTTTTATACAAAAAAGTTCCGTGACAGCGTTGACGGAGCCGGTTCAGATTGTGTAGTGTGCCTGAACCAGCTGGATGAAGGTGACCTCGTGCGCAAGTTAGCTTGCCGCCACGTTTTCCATAAAGAGTGCTTCGACGGCTGGCTTCACCACCTCAACTTCAACTGCCCTCTATGCCGGTCGCCCGTGGTGCCATGTGAGCGCGTGAAGACAACGCGGAGGCGCGTGGCTGGAGATGTCCTTGGGTGGTTCACTTTGCACCGATAGCATGTGCATGGCGTATGACGATTAGAAGATACACCATGATGATAAAGATGATGTGATCAGATTATGAATAGAAGCCTTTTTATTTTTATTTTTTTTCCTTTAATTTAATTTTATTTACTTCTATATTTTGGAGTTTTTTACTCCTATTTTTGAAGAGTTTCATAAAAAGCTCTTTTTACTATTTTCAGTTTTTTTTTTTTAAATTATTATGGAGTGCTTGTGTAAGTCTTATTTTTCACCTCAATATATAATTGGCCTTAATATTGATATATGTTTACCTAATGTGATTTCTGTAGTGGATAAGTTAGAAATATTGGTTTTTCTAATATGAGAAATTCAAATTCGAGTTAATGGTTGATCGAACTTGGCGAATATGACTACCTCGAGTTAATGGTTGATCGAACTTTAATCGAGTTAATGGTCATTATTAGATTGATTATTAAACTACTTTCTTTGTGCACGATTAAAGTTTATATGTATTTATTTATGTTATAGCATGTTTTGCTAAATTAAATACAAGGTACTATTGTCCACATAATTTGTAGGATTCACAATTTTTATACCACTTATTATAACATATTTTATACTACTCATAAGCCATAAGAACTACGAACAAGCACTTCACCATGTTTGATCCACACTATTTTTTTTTTTATTCTCATTCTTTTATTTATTTTTAATTACATATTTTTCAATAAAATAATATTTTCCATGACATTAATAACTTTTCCTTCTTTTTCAATCATACATTCTTCATCAATCTACTATTCTATAATATATTCTTCTAAAATAATGTGGCTCAAACACACTTAATAAGTCAGTTTCAACAAAATTGTGATATTTCACATTTAGCCCCCGTTTGACATCCATTAATTTCTCATTCTAATTTGAATTCTTCATTCCAACTACACATTCTCAAAATAAAATAATATTACACACAAGTCAAAAACTTTTCATCACTTTTTCATACATTCTCACATCAATCACTATTCTATAATTTCTATTTTTCTCAAAATGAGTTTTAAACATAGGCTTAGTATGAATGGAATTTTGTACGTCTAGATACAAGTTCCCTCAGTAATTTGCCGACGTCGAAGTATTTTGCAAGTAATCACCAATTTATTAAAAACTGATAGGATCCATCGGATATTATTGATGGAATTTTTTTAGCAAAGGATAAGTTCGTAGGAAATTTTTATTTCAATTAAAAACGTAAAAAACTCAAATGTACACGAAATTGAAAATAGATTGATTTCATTGGTTAGTTAACTTTTTGTAACTAGACAAAATTACGAAGTTTATTGCATCCATCCCAAAAACTTCTTCAAAACACCAAACTCAATTCACTTGGAACATTACACAAAACGCACAAGTACATTTCACTTGGAACATGACACAAAAAAACAAAATATATGGTCAATAGGTAGGCGGCCAACTAATGAAGTTCATGTGCTAGTTAACTTCGTTTTTTGGAAAAGTAATTCCTTTCATTGAACATCCTAATCATCATCATTTGTTCAAACTCCATGCACTTCCTCTCTTCTTCACGTCACGTCTCTTATCTTGTGTCTGCTGTCTGAATTCTATACGCTTCCTCTCTCCTCCCGTATTCTAATAGTAGAACGTATTGATTGACCACATCAGTTCGCCATCTGATTTTCCAGGTTATGTGATTACGCCCAAAGTATAACGCGGTAGTTGTAGTGTAGATTTGGGGCGTCATATCCACAGGGAGATGGAAAGGTTGTCAAATGTTTTAAAAAAATGGATGAATTGTTCTCTTAAATGTGTAGTAAAATTCAATGTTGAAAGGTGAAATTAAAATCAGTAATTTGAAGTAGTGAAGCGTTGGAGTTCTCTGAATTGGATTGGATCAATCACATCAATTATTCATGAATTTTCTACTCAATTAGAAGTTTTTATCCTAACTTTCTAATCGGGAGATTTAGCAATACAAATCAATTTAATTCTAACATAATCCTAATAGTTAATCTTCCTATTGCAATGTTCACACTTGGTTTATCGAAATCAGATTCAAAATCAACTATATACTAAAGTATAAAGCAGTAGAGAATCACACTAATAGACTTAAATAATTAAGATTAAAACCTAAATAATTATTTCAATCAATCCATAGAAAGAACATGACTAATTATATGACCAATTGAATAAAATTAAGCCAATCTTAAAATCAATTAATGATGAGGAGAATAAACCATTAAATCAATTTAATTCACAAATGTAATTCTAGAATTTAAGTTTCCTAATTCATATTCTCACATTAATTTATCGAAATCAGATTCAAAGAGCGACTATATATGTCCAACATATAGCAGTAATTAAATCACATCAATAAAGTATTTGAAATTGAAACTTAAACAAGTATTTTAATTATTCTATGGAAGAAACATGATTAAATTCATGAAAAATCGAATAAAAGTTAAATAAATCTCAAAATAATCCATAAAGAAAGGAAACATAAACCTTAGAATTGTTTAAACAATGAAAAACACGTTACGTGAATGAAAGATACTGAAATCCCCAAATCAAATTGAGTTCCTTCGTAGTTTCACCAATAAATTTAGTTCCTCATGGAGTTTCTTGAGCCAAAAGTATGGAAGAATGGTGTAGCATGAAGAATGGAATATTTTTGGGGCCTTTTTCTGGACTTCTCGCGGCCCAAACATTAAACAAAACCCTACTTTGCGCGGCGCGGCGCTGCGCCTAAGCGACATGGGAGCAGCGCTTGAAATCTGTTAAATTTTGGGTAAAATAGTGCCTGAGCGCTAGGTTGTAGCGCTTGGGCGCTTGGGCGCTGTTCTGAATTCTGCGTCTTTTTTCAGTATTTTTGTCATAACTTTATTTCCCGATATCCTATTGAAGTGATCTAAGCTGCGTTGAAAAGCTAACTCAATGGGCTACAACTTCGATTCAAAGATCATCTTCAAATCCTTTTGTTTTCCATGTCAAAAATCGGTCTCAATATGAGACTGAAAACCGGTGTGAAACTTTTCAGCTTGAAAGTTGATATTTGATAATGTTTTGGCTATCTTTCATTCCTTTGACTCATTGCTTCATCTAATTGATCTCTAAAACTCTTGAATCTTTATTACAAGGTTAGAAATAGGTTTAGATTACTTGCACTTTAGTCCTTGAACTTTCACTTTGTTCCAGTTTGGCCATTTTCGCTATGTTCTTCTAATTTCCACCGTATTCATTCATTTGCAATCTAAATAAAAATATAAGCGTACTTAGAACATTTAGGCGTCAATAAATCATGAAAATGCAATTATTAGTGGCTGAAAAACGTGATAATTGCACTATTATCATTATGCCATCCGTTGGTAGTTTTTACGTCATAAATTACAATATCACGCTGAGTTTCTTTTTCTCTCGTCTATATTCCTTTGTTGCATCAACCAACTCAAATTCGAATCCAAAGCCTCAACACACTACAATTTGACAACTTGTTTCACTAGTCTTTATTGTGAAAGGAACCAAGATAAATTGGGTGTGGGGAAAAAATTCAAGTTTTTTTTTACAGTGATTTGAAAAATTGAACGAGACTCAAAATACTACTTTTTTTTTCCAAATGGTATACATTGAAGAATATAAAAAAAACTTGCCTCGGATAAATATCATCACAGGGCAAGAAAACCAGATCAATATTGTTTTCGCGCGTTTTTGCAACCCGCCAACAATTACGAGAGAGAGGGGTCAGACGATTGTGTAAGGAACAGACCTCTTGAGACAAAGTCCTAAAAAGGGGTGCGTTTACCAGTGAAGAATTACAATTGGGAAGTAGACAAAACGTCTCCAAGGGGCGCAAGCACACGAGTACTGAGAAATGATTAAATTTAAACTAAGGAATAAAAATTACATGATCTCTTGTAGAGAGTTTTTGATTCGGTCTTTTTCCTCTATGACGTTACTTCCTTTTATACTTCTTGGGCATCTTTTTGGTTATCGAAACTGCTCGGACTTGCTCCATTATCTTCGCAACCGTCCACTCCCTTAGTGAAGAACCGCTTGTTTGGGGAGTAGTTGCTTAGTAACTGTTGCCACTACCCTTGCTGTTTTCTGGATCGTGGGATCGTGCCGGGTTCACTTGCCAACCGCTTCCATAATTGTTAAATTGGATAAACCATACCCTTTAGAATTGTCTGACTCCGGGCAACTTGAGGTCTTGGGCGATAATGAGGCTGTCGTCCTGGGCGATTGTCCAGTACTACATTCGTTCAGCTTCTGGGCGTCCTATAGTCTTGGGCGATAGTATTCCTCTGCTCTTGGGCTTCCAATATTCAGGCTTTTCCACAGGCTTCCAGTCTGGGCTTTTCTTCTTGGGCCTTTTAATTGACTTCCATTGGGTCTTTATCTTGGATTTCTCAATTGGACTTCCCTTTGATTTTGGGCTGCATTTTAGTATGTCAACAATTACCCCCCAATATGGCAGAATTAATACTAATCATTTATTTTGCCATATTCATTCTGTATCTTTCCCGCAATATTTGAATTTCCCCAGAATTTCGATCATCACTTACGTTTTAGTGCCTGAAAGGTTGCGACGTTACAAACCCTTAAAAACCCAAAAGTACGCGGCATTCTTTTTCATTTACATTTTTGCGGCTTTACGTTTTTCTCTCGCCATTTCGTCATCTCCATTGCTGTAACCTTCGATTTAAACCAGACGATCTTCGAGAGCAATTCATTTTCTGTGCCGTAATGACTACTTCTCAAACTCCTTCGGACAATGTTTTCAGTTTTGAGGACTTCCAAACCCTTCTCACAAGACCATATGTGAACCCGTCTTTTCTTTCACAGTCCAATGCTGACCGCAACGAGTTTTATCTGGGTCTGTCGTTTAATGATGCTGAAGCCGTCGAATGGGCTGCGATAGGTCACTTATTCCCGTGCTCTGAAGATCTCCCTTTTTCGCAATCTCTGCCATTAAGGCCGATCCATGATAGAGGTATTTGCACCTGGCCTAAAACTGATGCATCTTTCCGTAGGTGGCATGCGCGTATGGTGGCTCATGGTCCCACCAAATTAATTTTTGAACGTGCTAAAATTTTGGACCTATTGGAGATTACCCTTTTTCCCCCAACGTATGACCCTGTGCTTTTCCCAATCGCACTAAGTTTTTGGTCCCCTGAGTTCAATACCTTTGTTTTCCCTCTTGGTCCCATGACCGTTACTTTGAGGGACGTTGGGGCTTTGCTGAATCTCCCGCCTTTGGGCGATACCATTTTTCCTGGGATGCTAATTTCTGGTGCTGCCCCAAAATTTGATAAGAAACTTACTGAGTTTTATTCGAGCATGCAGGGCAGTTATGTCACTGCTGTATCCGAACCTGGCCATTCTGAGCGAGTCGCTTTTCTCCAAGTCTGGCTTTGTAAATATGTTCTCTGTGTTCCCAGCTTGAAACCTTCCATGAGCTACTTGCCTCTATCCCATGAATTGGCTCGGCGTAGACCTTTGAACTTATGTTCATTCCTCCGGCTGCTCTTTATAGGGGCATGGCCATGCTCCAATTCCAACTGAAAAATAATGCATCTCCCACTGGTAGTGGGTCTTTATGGCTTGCTCAATTGTGGTTGAGATCTTACTTCCCTCAACTGGGTATTCCACCTTTTCCTCCCCGTGAGGTTACCTGCTATGGGCTTTTTATTTATCAACTGAGCCCCGTAAATATGTCTACGAGAGACGTTTTCACTTTCTTTCACACTTTGAATTCAACCCTTTCGTTCTTCCCTTTCTCTTCTGAGCAAATTCCTCCTTTTGTACGACCTCCTTCTACTTTGGCCGAGGCAGATGCATTTCTGCCTGTTTGGGGTTCAATTTTTGGTAGGGAGGGAATTGTTTCATGACATTCTGATAGGAACCAATGCTAAGGCGGGAGTAGAGATATATGCGCCCCAATTTTGTGCTCGCCAACTTGGTTTCGGCCAAATGTGGCCTATCCCTCCTTGCTATTCTAATAACTTAATGGATCGCTTCTACATCCTCAACAAAGCGGAAGCCCAAGCCATAGATGTCCGTAATAAACTTTTGGCAACTGGCTTTACTTTTGCTCCCTTCCATCCTACCGCCGTTACCCATCCTCTTTTTGACCAACTATGGCCATCAGTGAAGCAAATGTTGTTTTCAACTGATGCGAATCGCGCTTTCCACCTCCTGGATAGACAGGGTATTCCCATTTCTACTGTCTCTTTACCCAGTAAGGGCTCTGCGTCCCCTTCTCGTTCTACGCGCTCTGCTCTTTCATCCCCAACCTCGAAGTCTGCCGTTTCTAAAGGTGCTCCCAGTCGCAAACGGCCGGCTGCAACCGTAATATCTCTGCAGGATGATGATGATGATGACGCTCCCCTCATTGTCAGGAGAAAGGTAACTGAACTTCATCTACTGCACAAGTTGTTTCTTTTCATGCGATAATGATTTGCTTTAAAAATTCTTTTTAGAAGGATTCAACTTCCCTTTCCAAGGCTATAGTTTTGGTAGATTCTTCTTCATCCCTTCCTGTCGAGGCTGCGTCGCCCAGGCGTCAAGCTCCAACAACATTATCACCAACCAATCTTCTTCCTCAGGGTGTCGACCCCCCAAGCGTGGAACTAGAAGGCAGTGCTTACTTTTGATGCCTTGGCCTTTCTTTATCGCTGCTGTCCCATTGATTTACTGCGGTATGAAATGGCCTTTCTTTATCGCTGCTATCCCATTGAGTTACTGCGGTATGAAATGTGCAGAGATTTCTGTATCTTCGTCTGGTGGGAAAGGTCCTTCTTACCCAGCTAAAGGGCAATCTCCTCTAGTGATGGAAGAAATAAGGGCGACGCCTGAATTTCCAACCACCGTTGATGAGGTCTATTTACTTCGCTCTTATTTTTAATTTCGCTTTGTTGTGTTGAAAACCTTCAATATTGGTAACTTCCTTGGCAGGAATCCGATAGCATTCTTAACTCCATCCAAGACTTACTCACCTCTTGGGCGCGCATGAAAACATCCTCTGCGTCATCCTCCACTCCTGCGAACGAGAAGATGACACTTCTCAAAAATGCATTGTTTGAGTATGTTTCCTTCATAGACATGGAGATCGACCGTGCCAGCGTTGCTCAGCAGAAGGCCAAGCTAGATATGTTGAGCGCGAACCTACTGCAAGTACTTTCGCTCCCGTCGCTCAGCATTTCTACTGATTTTAAGGTGAAGCTGAGGGTTCTTCATGCCGACATCGTTTCCTTGTTGGCCAAGAACGCAGAATTGAAGACCCGAAGCGCCCAATATCTCCGCGCTTCTTCTGAGAAAGAATCCTTGCTCCAGGAAATTGACAGGAACCAGGCTGATTTGACTGAGGTCTCTTCAAAACTTGTAGTGGAAGACTCTTTGATGTTGAGCCTGGCTGCTGAAATGAAAGAGCTGCAAGCGAAAATGAACGACTGCAGGGCGAGAATGGCTGCTAAGAGGCGTACTGCATCCCAAGGAATTGCAAAGACCAAGTCTCTATTGGAGCAGTATCAAAAGTTGGAGGTTGATGATGACTTAGTGAAGGAGTTAGGTATCCTTTCTTCTAGGCAAGGCGAAGAGTGGGATAGGCTTAGGCAGCAGATGCGCTCAGCTTGGGGCGAATTGTAAATAGACATTTACTGTTCTAACTTTGTAACTTTTCGCGCTGACTGCCCTGATGTTATGTAATCTGATGTCATTCATCGTTATTAATGAATAGCTATTTTGAAGTGGCATTTATCCTTGATTGCCAATTTACCTCGTACTTAGTCTCTACGTCAACATTCATGCATATTCTCTTGGCATTTGAATTTTCTTCCCTAAATCTTTGGGCCATATGGATTTCACTCACTGGTCATGAATGCGACTTTCCACATCCTGGCTTTTGATCTTCCAGCCCCTATAAATATGCATGTTTATACTCATCATCTTCATCCTCATGTCTTCTCAAATTCAATTTCTTGCCATCAAAGCCTCCTGCCACTGCATGGCACTCCGATCGTTTACCAACAATTTCCTCTTCTACAGGGATGAGTTTCTTGACTCGTCTCCTTTGTTTTGATATCACTTTTGGTATGGGAGGTATAGGAAATGTTCTTTCAAACTTGTTGACGTTCAAAATTGCATGAACAAGATTAAGGCCAACTAAGAGTGCAGAAAGTAGTCTAAAAGATACAATGAAGAAGAATGTTAGATTGTCTCTGAAACAATTACTTCTCTTTTGTGGATAGTTTTGAATATTCAAAAGGGTTTGCTAGGGTTTTTCTCCTTAATGTATTCCTTTAGATTTTCTGTCTGCCTCCCTCGCCATCTTTGTTTTCTGAGCCTTTTATAGTAGAAACATAACAACGTCTAATCCTTATGTCTTATCAACCCAGAGACTGAGCCGAGCTGATTGGGGTGTTGTCCTAACGGGATTGGCGCCCGACCTTAACGTTGTACTGTTGACTGAGGACGATGGGACTTGTTGATCCAGGTAGTAAATGCATTGTCTACTAAAGCAGGCTAAGGTTTCTGATTGGAGGAATAGGTGGGCGCTGACACAGGACCTTTCCACGTGTGTCTCTTTGGTTTGATGCCAAAAGATCTTGTCAGTGATCCGTAATCATTAGCCACTGTAGCGTCTTGGAAGACTACAATGGCTTGTTGGGGAAGCTATGCTCTTGCCGACCTGATCTCGCATAACCGAACTCCCTTTTCCTCGTCCTCATTGGGACATGACAGTCCGAGCTCAACGACCTCGGAGGTCGGTGTCAACAGTTACCCCCCAGGTCAGGTCTAATTTTAAATGAGAGTCTGACCTTATTTAACTGTCATGGCACAAGTACCAACCCGCGTAATAATTGCTTCTGCCGCCGCCAGGTACACCTGTCGCCAAGGGGGTGGCTAGACGTCTTCACTTCTTTCCAGGCATTGATTGACAGCCGCGTGCATTTATTGCCATTTTCTGCCGGTTTACATCCCGCCTTTTGCCATTCTTGAACGCTTCCTCCCGTCTTTCTTTAGTATTTTCGAATTCCATTTTTCCCCATTCCTAAATTCGCAAACTCTTCGGTCCCTTTCTCTTTCCCTGAATTTCCGACCAAGATAATTGCCCAGGTATTCTCCTGCCATTTTTAGGATACCTTTTCTTTTGCACATTACTTACTCTTTAACACGCTTACATGAGCTCGGACGAATCCCGTGTGCAGTCCTGGGGAAATCAACAGGAAGAATCTGTACCATCTTCGTCCACCCAGTCATTTAGTGCATCGTCCGCTAGTTCCGATTGCCAGGAAATATTCACACCCACCCCTATCGCGTCGTTTTATCCTTCTCCGCCCCCTCCTAACCCAACATCAAATTCACCTAGAAGTATGGAGCATAGGCGTAAGTTAAGGGAAGAGAGGGTACGCGAGGAGAGCAGTAGCGAGAGTGGTACTTGGGGAGCGAGTAGCCTCAGGTCGGTAGTGACGGAGGGTTCATTAGCTGCAGTTAGGGCCAAGTATGGCATCCCTCCTTCCGTAGAACTAGTGGTGCCACTTTCTTCCGACCGAGCTAACAGCCCCCCTGAAGGATGTGTGGCCCTTAACGGCGCCATTCTGCAGGCTGGTTTAAGGTTGCCCTTTCCGAAGATCGTTAGGTCGTTCTTTTCTTCCTGGGGAATAGCCCCTACCCAGCTGTGTCCAAACGGGTGGAGGACCTTGATAGCGACCTTGATTTTGTGGAAGCAGTTAGGATACCCAGAGATGGACGTCTCCCAGTTCAACTCCCTCTTTACCTTTAAAGAAGACGGGAAGAAAACGGGTTGGTGGTATACTAGTGCTAGGCCCAGGACGGGGGGTTCACTAGTTTTAGATACGCCTTCCTCGATCAAAGGGTGGAAAGAGGAGTTCTTTTTTGTTTTGGGGGAGTGGCAATTCCATCCGGACGAGGTGGACAAGGGGGATGTAGTCCCCACCCTTTATCATTCCCTTTGTAAGTGAGGGTTCTTACTGCCATTTTTGTGGAACCATTGTCTGGTTTGGCTAATCTGCCTTTTCTTTGTAATTTTTGCAGTTTACCGACCTTGCCACCTGAGCTCGACGATCCAGAAGCGGGCCGACTCAATCCGAGCGCTTCCTAACAGAGAGAGATCCTGCAAGTTTGTAATTACAAACGACAATTTATTCCAAGCGGGTCTACTCCGAGTTATTCCTCCGATCTCAACGCATAGCAGATCTCGGGCCCCAGCTCCTACTGCCTCTCGTAAGGGAATTTTTATGTTTTATTGGTTTTACTGGCTCTCTGTTCAATACTGACCTTATCCTTTGCCTTTTTCAGACCAACGACCGGATATGTTGAATTTTCGCGCGGCTAGGGCGGCTGAGGCCGAAAAAAGGAAGAGAGAGGAGGTTGCTGCTAAGGGGCCAACCCGACCTGAGGGAGATGAGGTGGAACAAGAAGACGAGCAGCCCTTGCAGAGGCGTCGTCCATCAAGCCTGTCGCCTGATCCCGTTCTCCCAGACTCTCCTATTCATACGGCGGCTACGGTGGCTTTTGCCGCTTCCTCTTCTAAGTCCCAGGAGAAGCAGCCTGACCTTCAGAGGTCGGGTGTTGAGGATTTGGTTGGGCGCCGACCTGAGATCCTTCTGGACTTCCTTAGAGCTCCTTCCCCAGCAAGGGAATCAGTTGCTGCCTTTCCCTCGCCCCTCAGAGAGTCTGCCGTTTTGATGACACGGAGCTGGCCTGATAAAGAGCAACAATTTCTGAATGAGATGCCCGTCGGGGAAAACGTCCTCACAGCTCAGCTTCATTGTCACAGAGCTGTTCTCCACATGTCTTCCGTGGTGGACAAGGTACAGAGTTTACTTTTAGTATCTCATACTTTGATTAGTAACCTTCTTATGTTTTTGAAATGTTACCCTCGTGCCTTTCAGGTCAAAGCAGAACTTGATTCCGTGCTGGAATTCAAAGCCAAAGCCGACAAGCTCTTTTCTGAGGTTGAAGCGGAGAGGTCTGCTTTTGTGGAGGAAAAGAGAAGCTACGAGAGTCGGTTGGATAAGATGGGAGAAGAGCTCGACGCCTGCCTTACTAAGGAGCATAGGCTACTCGACGAGAACAAGGCGCTGCACTTGTGGGGGGAGACGGCGAACTCCAGAGCTGAACTTGAGAAGAAACGAGCTGATGAAGCCATAGCTCAGGCCATGGCTTTAAAGGCAGAGACCGATCTGAAGGTTTCTAAGGCTGTGGAGGAGTGGAGAGCTTCTCCAGCTTTTGACGCCATTGCCCAGGAAGCATATGTCCTGGCTATGGGTGAGATCGTCAAATTCATCAACCTGAAAAGGCCGGACTGGGATACTGCCTTTTTGGTGGAGGCTCAGGAGGAGCAAGAGAAGGAGATGGATCAGATGCTGAAAGCCGTTGAGGCCCAACAAGCCGAAGCTCCTTCGATTACACTTGATGAGCTCGCTCCCAATCCCCCTAATCCTTAGCTTTATGTATTTCTTCAAATTCTTCGGCTCCTGTGCCCTTTTATTTTATGAATGGAAATATTTTGCTTGATGTTTTACTTTTGCTTTTTCATAATTTAAATTCGCAACTCTCAAATGGACTAGTTAGTAGAACTTTTCGCTTGTTTGCGGTATAAGTCGTTTTAAGTTTTTATAGGAATCTTTTATAAGAATTTCTCGTATATCTTAAGCTAAGTGTTGCAGCACTTACAACATTAGCTCGGCCTACGGCATGGGTAGGGCTTTATAAGAGATTCTGCCTACTTCATGAGTAGGGCTTAGGAATCATGCTAAGTGTTGCAGCACTTACAACATTAGCTCGGCCTACGGCATGGGTAGGGCTTTATAAGAGATTCTGCCTACTTCATGAGTAGGGCTTAGGAATCATGCTAAGTGTTGCAGCACTTACAACATTAGCTCGGCCTACGGCATGGGTAGGGCTTTATAAGAGATTCTGCCTACTTCATGAGTAGGGCTTAGGAATCATGCTAAGTGTTGCAGCACTTACAACATTAGCTCGGCCTACGGCATGGGTAGGGCTTTATAAGAGACTCTGCCTACTTCATGAGTAGGGCTTAGGAATCATGCTAAGTGTTGCAGCACTTACAACATTAGCTCGGCCTACGGCATGGGTAGGGCTTTATAAGAGATTCTGCCTACTTCATGAGTAGGGCTTAGGAATCATGCTAAGTGTTGCAGCACTTACAACATTAGCTCGGCCTACGGCATGGGTAGGGCTTTATAAGAGATTCTGCCTACTTCATGAGTAGGGCTTAGGAATCATGCTAAGTGTTGCAGCACTTACAACATTAGCTCGGCCTACGGCATGGGTAGGGCTTTATAAGAGATTCTGCCTACTTCATGAGTAGGGCTTAGGAATCATGCTAAGTGTTGCAGCACTTACAACATTAGCTCGGCCTACGGCATGGGTAGGGCTTTATAAGAGATTCTGCCTACTTCATGAGTAGGGCTTACTGGAGATTCTGCCTACTTCGTGAGTAGGGCTTAGGAATCACCCGGCATGGACGCCGTACTTCTTGGAGAGTCATTCTGATAACCATGCTTTTATTCATAGAGGCAGCATATTACGACAACCTATTGGTAATACTTTTTGAGGTGCTCTGCGTTCCAGGGGTGCGGTAAAATCCTGCCTTCCATATCTTCCAGTTCGTAAGCCCCTTTGAGTAGTACCTTGCTTACCCTGTAAGGACCTTCCCAGTTAGGTCCTAAAGATCCAGCATTTAGTTCTCTTGTCGCCAGGAAGACCTTCCTTAGGACAAGGTTGCCAACCTCGAACTCTCGCTTCTTTACCTTCTGGTTGTAGTATCTCGCATTGCGTTGTTTGTATACCGCATTTCTGACTTCAGCGACATCCCTTCTCTCTTCTATCAAATCCAATTCTTCTCGTAATGTTTGCTCGTTCCTGTCTTCTTGATACATCAGAGTTCTGACAGATGGAATTTCAACCTCAAGAGGGATCACGGCCTCTACCCCGAAGGCTAGGGAAAAAGGGGTTTCTCCAGTGCTACTTCTAGCAGTAGTGCGATAAGACCATAATACGCTGGGGAGTTCTTCTGCCCATCCTCCCTTAAGAGTGTCGAGCTTTGTTTTCAGCGTATGCTTGATAATCTTATTGATGGCCTCAACTTGTCCGTTAGCCTGGGGGTGATTCGGCGTGGAGAAATGTTTCTGTATTCCCAATTCCTCGCAGAAACTTGCAAAGCGAGTGTTGTCGAACTGTTTTCCGTTATCCGTCACTATGGAGTGAGGTATTCCAAACCTGCATATGATTGACTTCCATATGAACTCAGTGGTTTTGTGCTCGGTGATTTTCGTCATAGGTTCAGCCTCAGCCCACTTGGTGAAATAGTCAACAGCCACAATTGCAAACTTCGTCCCCCCTTTTCCCGTAGGCATGGGACCGATAAGATCGACCCCCCATTTTGCGAAAGGCCATGGTGCCATTACATAGTTCAGTTCTCCAGGGGGGAGTTTGATGTTAGGTGCGAACCGTTGGCATTTGTCGCACTTCATGGTGAACTCCAGCGTATCCTTTTTCATGGTCGGCCAGAAGTACCCTTGGCGCATGATTTTGTGTGACAATGACCGTCCTCCCGCGTGATTTCCGCATATCCCCTCGTGTATTTCTTTCATAGCGCGAAGGGCTTCTTCCTCATCCAGGCACCTTAACAGTGGCGCAGCATATCCTCGCTTATATAAGATGCCGTCGATCAACGTGTACCTTGCTGACCTTACCCTCAGCTTCCTAGCCAAGGTGGGATCCTCTGGGCATATACCCGTTTGGAGGTACGTAACGAGTTCTTCCATCCACGAGTGTCTGGGCTCCGTCGCCATGTGGATTTTCTCAGCTTCTTCAATTGCAGGGCGGTGGATTCTCCCAACAGGTATGCTATCAAACCTCTCAATTCCTTCACTGGTTGCCAACCGAGCTAGTGCATCAGCGTGCCCGTTTTGAGTTCGTGGGACCTGTCTGATACGGACATCTTTAAACTTCTGGAGTTCGCTTCTGACGATCTGGAGGTATTTGCCCATTCTTTCCTCTTTGGCTTGATAGGTCTCGTTGACTTGGTTTACTATCAGTTGGGAGTCACTGTACGCCATCAGCCAATCAATTTTCATTTCGCTTGCCATCCGGAGGCCGGCTATCAGGGCCTCGTACTCAGCTTCGTTGTTAGAAGCGCTGAAGTCGAAAGGTAACGCTTCGCAGAACAGTTGTTGGTTTGGGCTTATTAGAACTATCCCAGCTCCTGCTCTTTCATCCGTGGAGGATCCGTCAACGAACAGTTTCCAAGGGGCATGGGGAGGTGATTGTCCCACAGGGTCTGAGCTGAACTCAAGAATGAAATCGGCTAGTGCTTGAGATTTTATTGAGGTGCGTGGTTTGTACCTTACATCGAATTGGCCGAGCTCAATTGACCATTTTACCAATCTCCCTGAAGTATCCGGTTTTTGCAGTACCTGCCTCAAAGGTTGACTCGTCAGGATTTCAATGGAATGTTCCAAGAAGTATGGCCTCAGTTTCCGAGCAGCGATTATTACAGCATAGGCCAACTTCTCCAGTGGGGAGTAGCGAACTTCGGCGTCGTGCAGGGCCTTAGAAACATAGTAAACTGGGTGCTGTATTCCGTTCTCCTCCCTGGCCAACACCGCGCTGACGGCATGCTCCGAGACTGCCAAGTATAGCATGAGCGTTTCCCCTTCTCTAGGTTTGGACAGCATCGGTGGTTGTGATAGGTGTGATTTTAGTTGGTCGAAAGCGACCTGACATTCCGGCGTCCATTCAAACTTCTTTCCTCCTCTCAGCACGTCAAAGAAGGGCTTACACTTGTCTGTTGATTTCGACATGAATCTGCTGAGGGCGGCTATCCGTCCTGTTAAGCTTTGAACTTCCTTTGGTTTGGATGGAGGACGCATCTCAATGATGGCCCTTATCTTATCTGGGTTAGCTTCAATTCCTCTGCGGTTTACTAAATATCCCAGAAATTTCCCTGAGCTTACTCCAAATGCGCATTTACGGGGGTTTAGCTTCATCCCGTATGTTCTTAGGATCTCGAACATTTCGGCGAGATGTTGCCGATGTTCCCAAGCCTCTGCACTTTTAACCAACATGTCATCCACGTAGACCTCCATGGTTTTCCCAATTTGTTTGGCAAACATGGAGTTGACCAGACGTTGGTAGGTCGCTCCTGCATTCTTGAGACCAAACGGCATAACTTTATAGCAGTACAGACCTCTGTCGGTGACGAATGCCGTGTGTTCTTGGTCCGGTTCATGCATGGGAATTTGATTGTAGCCTGAATATGCGTCCATGAAGCTGAGCAAATCGTGCCCAGCAGTGGCGTCCACCATTTGGTCAATCCTTGGTAGAGGGAATCCGTCTTTAGGGCATGCTTTATTCAGGTCGGTGAAATCTATGCATACCCTCCAATCTCCATTGCTCTTTTTCACTAGTACAGGGTTAGCGATCCATTTTGGATATTTCGCTTCGCGGATGAATCCGTTCTCGAGCAGCTTTTGCACTTCCTTATTGAGGGCCTCATATCGTTCTGGGTTAAGAGGCCTCCTTCGTTGCTGTTTTGGCCGTGCGGAGGGATCAACTCCTAACTTGTGGCACATGACCTTTGGATTGATTCCCCTCATGTCCGCGTGTTCCCAGGCAAATACATCGAGGTTTTCCTGAAGGAAACTGATAATTTGATCCCTCACTGGAGGCTGGAGGTCATGACCTATTTTCAGCTCCTTGGGCGGGACGCCTAGACCAACTCGGATGACGTCCAGCTCTTCCACAGGTTCTCCACCTCGTGTTTTTACTCTTGGATCCAACGTGTCTGGGAGGGACTCTCTTGTGCATGTCATACCGACCTCGTTTAGTTCGGTTATCATTGGATCCTCGTGTTCCGATGTCTCAGCTTGTTGGCAGCTCCGGCCATCCAGCATTCCAACCAGGGGCTTAGGTAAGTCTACGTTGCAGGCTCTCGCTTCAACTTGGTTCCCACGTATTACTCCTGGTCCGTTCGGAGTGGGGAACTTTAGACAGTAATGATACATTGAGGTTGCCGCCTGTAGTTCGTGCAATAAAGGTCTCCCCAATATGGCATTGTAGTTTGAAGGGATATCGACCACGACAAAATCCGCCAGGATTTTTCTGTAGCATGGGGGTTCACCGAACTCGACACTGAGTACAATCTGTCCCCGAGCTTCGACCGGATTGCCGGAAAACCCTTGAAGTTTACGG
This sequence comes from Fraxinus excelsior, assembly GCA_019097785.1. Lineage (NCBI taxonomy): Eukaryota > Viridiplantae > Streptophyta > Magnoliopsida > Lamiales > Oleaceae > Fraxinus > Fraxinus excelsior. Next base: position 18,242,555 of record CM032629.1, on the reverse strand, counting down.
GGGTACGGTTGAAGGTATTGATCATGTATGGCCATTTGCCTCAACGTTTGGTAGTAAAGCACATTGACCGAGCTCCCGTTGTCTACTAGAGTTCGGTGTATTCGGACTCCTGTCACATCCATTGCGATAACCAGCGCATCACTTTGGTCTTGCAGAACTCCTTGTGCATCTTTCTCTGAAAATCCGAACCACTCGGGGCCCGAATAAGTAGCGGGTTCCGATGCGGGGTATCTTACACTATAGTTTTGGTGTACGTGAGCATCACGCGCCAGCTTGCGCCTAGTTCTTCTTGAACCCTCTAAATATTGGTTTCCGCTTACCAACATTCGAATCTCAGCACGGGGCTGGGGGTCGCGAGCTGAGGGTTCGGGCCGCGCTGGTTGATTTTCTCCCCGCTGGTCAGGCTGCTGAAGCCTGGACGGACCCGCTATTCTTGGCCTTGCTACGAACTCCCGTAAATGGCCTCTCTGAATGAGGGCTTCCACCTCTTCCTTTAGGTCTCGGCAGTTGTTGGCCTAGGCTACGAACTCCCGTAAATGGCCTCTTTGAATGAGGGCTTCCACCTCTTCCTTTAGGTCTCGGCAGTTGTCTGTGTCATGTCCCACTGTCTTATGATATCGGCAGTACTTCGCTTGGTTCTTCCCAGCTGTTTCTTTGCCTCCAGGCAGGGGTCGGCGAAAAGACTTCTTTGCTTCGGTTTGAAGAAAGACCTCATTCAGACTGGCATCCAAAGGGTGGTAGCCGCGGGACCTATCGGGATACGGTCTAGAGCGGCTTTGGTCCCTTTTATCTTTCCTTCTCTCCTGACCTCCGTCTCTTTCCGTTTGTTTCCCCTTTGCTTGCCGAGGGGAACGGGGGTTCTGTTTAACATCCTCGTGATCTGAGGTGGCCTCTTCTGCACTGATGTACTTCTCAGCTCGGCCTAAGAGTCCATGGTACGTTTGCGGGCCATCTTCATGGACTGACCACCAGAATCGTGTCTTGGGTCTCAGTCCTGACAAGACTGCCATGAGCGCAGCGTCGTCAGAAATTTTTTCAACTTCCATGGATTGTTTGTTGAATCTGTCTAGGTAGCTTTTAAGGGATTCTGCTTTCCCTTGCTTTATGCTTACCAACCTTTCTTTGGGAGTGGACCTTGCCTTTGAACCCATGAACTGGGCAAGGAATGCTGCGGCAAGATCGTCCCAGCATTTTATTGATCTTTGGTGTAATCTCCTGAA
>CM032629.1:18217922-18241260 GCA_019097785.1 Fraxinus excelsior | reverse complement strand
CTAAATCCACTTGACTTCACCTTACCGTGGAAATACTTGGCTGTTCGGCTTTGATACCTTGCAGTCTTTATGGAAGCTTGCTCCCGCACCTCCTCAAGTAGGTCAAGATGCTCGGTCGTTTGCCCTTGAATATATGGTTCAATCATCCTTTGTGTCGGGAGGCCGACTTCGATGGGCACCGTAGCTTCTACATCGAAAGCTAACATGAATGGGGTTTCACCGGTCGCTGTCTTATGAGAAGTCCTGTATGCCCATAGGATGGCGAGGAGCTCCTCTGGCCAGCTCCCCTTGGCGTTCCCGATCCTGGTCTTGAGGTCGTGCAGTATGATCCGGTTGGTTACCTCAGTAAGGCCATTGCTCTGGGGGTGCGAGACTGATGTCAGTCGATGCTCGATCGTGAGGTTGTTACAGAAACTTCTGAATTGTGCGTTATCAAATTGTCTTCCGTTATCCGTTATCAGTACCTTAGGTATTCCGAACCTACAAACAAGGTTTTTCCACACGAATGATCTGACTTTCGGCTCTAAAATGGTTGCCAACGGCTCGGCCTCCACCCACTTGGTAAAGTATTCAACCGCCACAATAACGAACTTCAGCTAACTCCTGGCTAACGGAAAAGGCCCGAGGATGTCCACTCCCCATTGATCAAATGGCGCAGTGCAGGAAATGGGCGTTAGCTCTTCGGCAGGGGCATGTATGACGTTGCTGAACCTTTGGCACTTGTCACACCTTTTGACGAAGTCTGAGGCGTCTCGCTTCATGTTAGGCCAGTAGTATCCGTATCTTATGAGTTTGTATGCTAGTGCTCGAGCCCTTTGATGATTCCCACACACGCCTTCGTGGACCTCCGCTAAGGCTTGGAGAGATTCGGAGGGCTTCAGGCACCTCAAGTAGGGTAAAGTAAGGCTTCGACGGAACAACAAACCTTTGATAATGCAATACCTCGCTGCTCTAGCCTTAATGCTTCTCGACTGTTGGGGGTCAGCTGGTAGGTTCCCGTTGTCTAAATATTCCACTATCGGATCCATCCAAGTAGGGTTGTCATCAATGTCCATGATACTGGGTTTCTGGCTGATACTGGGCTCCGTCACCACCTTTAAGTGCACCGTTCTGTCAAGACCATCGGTTCCCATGAACATGAGTCTGGACAGGGCGTCAGCTCTTGAGTTATCGGCTCTTGCAATCTTTGTGATCTCACAGCTCTTGAATTTCCTTTGCAAGTCATGTGCCTTCAAACAGTATAGGCTCATCTTCTCATCTTTCTTCTCAAAGGTGCCATCGGTCTGGGCGACCACAAGTTGGGAGTCGCTGAGTACGTTAACATTCTCTATCCCGAGGTTGTGTGCCAACTCCAGTGCTAGGATGACGGCCTCATATTCCGCTTCGTTGTTGGTGGCTTCGAATTCGAACCTGAATGCACATTGAATTTCAGTTGCTCCTGTCGGGTCAATGATGATAACTCCTGCACCCGACCCCGCACTATTCGACGCTTCATCGATATATATTTTCCAAACTTCGGAGGTCAAGATCGGGTCTCCTACATGTGGCCCCCGAGATCTAGGGGTAAGCTCCGCGATGAAATCTGCCAACGCTTGCGCCTTGATCGCTGGTCTTGGCCTGAATTCAATGTCGAACTCCCCTAGCTCGATCGCCCATTTAAGTAATCTCCCCGAAACATCCGGCTTCTGGAGTATTTGCTTTAGTGGTTGGTTAGTGAGGACAACAATTGGGTGTGACTGAAAGTACTGGCGAAGTTTTCGGGCTGCTATAACCAAGGCAAGAGCAAGCTGCTCAGCCAGCGTGTACCGAGTTTCTGCATCTAGGAGCACCTTGCTTATGTATTATATGGGTCGCTGGACCCTACCGACTTCTTTTACTAGAACTGCACTCACCGCACTTTCCGAGACCGCTAGGTATAGTAGCAGCGTGTCTCCCGATTCTGGCTTGACAAGGACCGGCGGGGTTGCTAAAACCTTTTTCAGCTCTTGAAAAGCGGTCTTGCACTCTTCGTTCCACTCGAAGTTCTGGTTACCTCTCAACATTTTGAAGAACGGGAAACATTTTTCCGCCGCCCGAGACACGAACCTGTTGAGTGCTGCAACTCGACCTGTTAACTTCTGGATATCCCTCTTACACCTTGGTGGCTCCATCGAAACCAATGCTTCTATCTTGTCGGGGTTGGCTTCTATTCCCCTATGGGTGATCATGAACCCTAAGAACTTGCCGGATGCCACCCCGAAGGCACATTTCGCAGGATTCAGCTTCATCTTGTATTTCCGTAGCGTAGCAAATACCTCCTCCAAGTCGGCTATATGACAGTCTACCTGCTTACTCTTTACAACCATATCATCAACGTAGGCCTCAACATTCTTTCCGATCATGTTCGCAAAGACCTTGTTGACGAGTCTTTGATATGTGGCCCCCGCGTTCTTCAACCCAAACGGCATGACCTTGTAACAATAGATGGCTGATTCTGCCATGAACGAGGTCTTCTCTTGATCTTCCTCTGACATCAGAATCTGGTGGTATCCGGAAAAAGCATCCAAGAAGCTGTATAACTTGTGCCCCGAGGTGCTGTCCACAAGATTGTCAATTCGGGGTAGGGGGTAGCTGTCTTTGGGGCATGCTTTGTTCAGGTCGGTGAAGTCGATGCAGACACGCCACTTTCCGTTGGCCTTCTTGACTAGGACCACGTTCGCGAGCCACTCCGGGTACTGTACCTCTCGTATGAAGTCGGCCTTCAGGAGTTTTGCGACTTCCTCTCGAATGACCTCCCTGCGTTCGGGCGCGAACTGTCTCCTTCTCTGCTTTACTGGCCTTGCACCCGGGTTTATGTTCAATTTGTGCACGGCGATCGTGGGGTCTATTCTTGGCATGTCCTCCACGCTCCAAGCAAATACGTCACCATGGCGGCCCAGGCAATCGATGAGTTTACCTTTTGTCATGCTGTCCAGACTTCGGCCAATCGTAATCCTCTTGCCAGGCTCGAGCTCGACCTCGTCAATTTCTTCCACTGGCACTAGCCTCCCCCAGTGGTCGTGCTCGAGTTCCGTCTCCGCTATCTGCATGACGTTTGACCTGATTTCTTTAACGCTGGTGACATAACATTGCCTGGCCATCGTCTGATTCCCGCGAACCACTCCGACCCCTTTGTTTGTAGGGAATTTCACCGCAAGGTGGAATGTTGAGACAATCGCTTTGATACCATTTAACAGTGGTCGGCCAAGTATGGCGTTATAGGCCACAGGTGTGCGAACCACTTGGAAAGCTGTGATCTGGGTTACCTGCTTTCCTCTTGACCCCAAGGTGAGGGGTAAGTCAACGACGCCTACGGGGACAACGATACCTCCTCCAAATCCCTGAAGAGACGTCTTCACCGGCCTGAGCTGCTGTGTCGAGATGCCCATCTTTTCGAAGGCCTCATGTGATAGAACGTTTGCCGCACTACCGTTGTCCACCAAGATCCTCTTTACTTCAAAGTTAGCGATGATTGCCGATATAACCAACGCATCGTCATGTGGAAACGACACGCCTTCCAGATCCCTCGCACCGAAAGTTATGTCCTCCATAGTGTCCATGTCTAGGCTCGAGACAAGGGGGTACAACCTTGCGTACTGTTTACGCCCGTTGTTGGAGTCTCCTCCTGAGGCTAAACCCCCGATGATGACGTTGATGGTTCCCGCGGTTGGTTGCTGATCCCTTTTGTCGCCCGGTGGCCTACCCTTGTTCTGACTGTTCTGGGGGCGCTTGTCTCTACCTACATATGAACCCAGGAGGCCCCTCTTGATGAGGGATTCGATCTCCCTTTTCAAGGCGAAGCATCCCTCTGTCGTGTGGCCGTGGTCTCTGTGGAAATCACAGTATTTACTCTTGTCACGGGCTTCGGGAGGAGACTGTAGCTTGGGGGGCCATTTCAGCTCTCTGAGGTCATTGATTTCCATCAAAATGTTCGATCTCGTGTCGTTCAACCGAGTGAAGGATGTCTGGTGGGCTTCTGGTCTTGGTAGGCCTCGGGGGATATCTGTACGTTGGGAGGATTCGTGGGGCCTCTTCATGTCGAGCCTCTTTGATGGTTGGGCGTCTCTCCTTGGAAACATAGTTTCCTCCATGTTAATGTACTTTTCGGCCCTGGTGAGCAGGTCGGTTATTGTCTTCGGGGGAGTCTTTGATAGGGACATCTTGAACGCTTCGCATCTAACTGCATACGTCAGAGCAGAGACCGCGGCTGTGATGTGTAGATCTGGGATCAAAAGCCTTTCCTTGTTGAACTTCGTCATGAAGTTGCGAAGAGTCTCATTGGGTCCTGACGCATCTGCATGAGTGATGCGGCTGTCTTCCTGATGCATTTGCTACTGGCAAAGAAAGCGGAGAACTTGTCAGCCAAGTCCGAGAATGAGGCTATGGAGTTGGGCTCAAGCGTGGAAAACCAATCCCTCGCGGCGTTAGTGAGCGTCTGAGGGAAAGCTTTACACATTACAGCATCAGGTGCGACCTGCAAGTTCATGACGTCAGTGTATATGTTCAGGTGGTTAATAGGATCCGTCGTTCCGTCATATTCCTTCACCCTGGGTACTTGAAACGGTCCGGCAGGGGGTATGACAAGACCTCCGGGGTGAATGGGGTATTCGGGGCGAATCCAACCACTGCCCTTGACCTCTGCAGCATCCCGGCCGCGATTCCTTCCTGAATAATTTTTGCCAAGTCGGTTGGATCTATTGCGACCGATCTTGGCTCGACAGGTTCTTGGGGTATACCCGATGTTCCGGCCTCATAGTTGCTGGGACCCGGAGCCCTAGCATGGGCCGTATTGCCACTCTGCGGTGATGGTACCGGGGGTGTGCTTCTCTCTTGCAGCAACTGAGTCAGTGTGGCCACTTGCTGGCGAAGCTCCTCGAATGCGGCTGGTGTGATTGTTGTGAGCGGGTACGGTGGTTCTCCTAACGTTACCTCATGTGGGGGCGGAACGTCCATGGCGGGAGGCTGGTTAGGAGCGGATGAGCTTTCTGGGAGTTGTCCTGAACGCGTGTTAACCATGGCTTTTCGTCACAGGGTTCCCACAGACGGCGCCAAATGATGATGCTAGAAATCGTACCTGGGTCAACCCGAACCGATTTGAAGAGCTCCGACCGATTTGCCTCCGATACCTGAAACAAAGGGGTCGAGGTGTGTCCTCGTTGCCCCTCCGATGCTTAAGTTAGCCTAGTGACCAAAAGAATATCTATATTGAATGCTTATTTTAAAAACGTACCTTAACCATGAGGATGTGACACATATTTATATATGATGGTGATAGAGTCCTATGTGGACTGATATTCCCTTTTTGGGGGGGAGTTTGTATTGTACTAGGATTGTATTACTTTAAGTCAAGGCTGAGATTTATGGTAGGCAAAGGGGTTTAGTCGAACTACTATTCTTTGGTCACGTGCGCTTGGAGGGGAGCACGTGACGTGGGCACTTAGCTGGACCAGTCTCGAGCCCGACCTCGCCTATGGGCTGGAGCCCAACGAAACATGCTGGACAGCTCGAGGTCGGGTACCATACGACACCGAGCGTCTAGAGGTCGGGCCTACGGACCGACCTCACTGGGCCAAAACGCATGGGCTAATTGTGGTGGGCCAAGACCGAGTTCGGGGTACAAAGAGAGGTATCATCAGTCCACAAACTCATTTCTATCCTATGTGGGATAACTATTTAAGTTTTTTCACATTGCCACATTTCTTTTTCTTTTTTCCAATGTGGGATGTCACTATTTATAATCCGGTATTCACATTTTTCCATTTCTAACCAATGTGGGATTATAATCCCTTTTAAAGCTCCTCTTCAAATCCCAACTTTCAATCAATGTAGGATTAATTTCACATACACAAGTGAAAATCTATTTGCCAATTTAAAATCAAATTTGGAGGGAAGGACATGGTTAAAGTCTGGAAGATGATTTCAAATTTGTGCAAAGTCAACTTAAGCAAGCTGCGTATGACCTCTAAAGTCGTATTCATTGTGCCTTGAAGTACTTGTGAAAAAGTCTAGCTTCGGGACTATAAATCAAGACCTTAACAGGAAGAAACCTATTTTTCTTTTAACTATTTAATTCTTCATAAGGAATCATATATAGAAAATAGGGAAAATTGTAGCAGTGGTCCCAAACCTTTTCGTTTTTTGCAGACTTTACCTCAACCTTAACTTTGTGCCATCATAGGTCCCAAACCTTTTAGAAATATGCAGTAGAGGTCCAAATAGACGGTTTTCGTCCATTTGACCGTTAGTTAACCAAGAAATAATAGACTTTGATCAATTTTGACAAAATTAAAAAGGGCAAAAATAGTAACTATACATTTTTCACATTAAATAAAAAAAATAAAAACAAAAAAACCTCTATTTCCCAGGCAACATGCATGCACACTCTGGCACCACCATCGCCTATGTGCTGTCGCTGTCGTTGCCACCCCTATCTGCTTTCCGTCCGGCACCAACACATTCTCCTCAACATCCTCTACATTTCTATCCCAACAACTCCCAATTTCATCCATTCATCTGGCAAAAATCAGCAATCAAAATCGCGAACTCGAAAATGGGCAAACTACCGGAAATCTAACTTCCGGCCAGGAACGGGATCGCGGACCACCTGGGCTTTGTTGTCCATACCCAGACGACCACAACCATGTGGTCAATTCATCCCAATTAGTCTCAAGCAGCCTCAATTTGCAGTTGAAAATAGCGCAGTCGCAACATTCTCGAACCACAACTCGAATTTTGAAGATTCTGTCACCATTCCTTTGACCTATGGTAGCGGACCACCTGGGCTTGGTGCACAATCATCTGACGCACTTAGCCCAGCCATGGGTCTCTCCCAATTTTGCTCCAATCGTCCTAAATTTGAAGTTGAAGTCCTCGTTGGCACGACATCGCGACAACAGCACCTTGAATTTGTCAATTCCAGTTCCACAATTTCTTCTCCTCCCAATCTCAAAACACACAATTTCTTCTATACGGAAATTAGAAACCCCATAGTTCAAAGTTTTGAAAACAATTTCTTGTAATATATATAATTTATAGGTGAGGGGGTTTACTTTGAGTTCTTGATTGGAATTTAGAAGAAAAATTGAGAAGAGGATCTCTGGAGAAGGTGATAAAAGTTGGGGAAGGAGATAGGGGATGGCGGCGGCAGGCCGGCAGAAGATAGGCGATGGTGGTGCCGCAAGTGTGCCTGCGTGTTGCCTGGGAAAGAGAGGTTTTTATAGTGCTAAATTGGGGGGACAATGTAGGATTTAAATTTGGGGACAAAAAAAATTAGATTTTCTTTTAATTTAATCTACGTGAATGATTTGTGTATGGTTCATCTAGGTCTAATTTTGAGTTAAAAAATAGACAAAAAATGAATTTAAAAAAAAAAAAAAAATTGAGCTTTATCTTGCATGCTTGTATTTATGGCTTAACATGAATAATGTGATTCATATTCAGTATTCTCGAATTTTTAATTATTACTTGAATTTTATTATTTTATATTGGAATTTTGAACAAATTGAGCACGACTTCATTCTCGATTATGGATAACTTTAAAATCAGTTCCATAAATTAACAACCTTATGATCTTTTAAGATTGTAGTATATATTTATCACACTTATCATTCCAGTTAAAACCATATTAAAATCATACAATTTCTTTTCCATTTTTTGTTGATTGATATATGAATTTATAGAGGTACAAATATAATAAGCAATATTAAATGTTGATATGAAATTAATTTCATGAAAATCATCAGTAACCAGCCTTGAAGGATGCCTATTGGAGGTGTGATTTAAACTAAATTCAAATGGATGCTTAAGGGGAACAAAAACGTGCCGTATGCATCAGCTATTCATCCTTCCATAGACAATAACTTAGGGAACTAGTTAAATTGTTATATCCTAGCACATCATAAATAAATTTGTGAAGAACCCTAGACATGAATTTTGAAAATCATTTCTCTGAAAAGCATCGAATTTCTCTAATATAGTTTTGATGTACTTCAGATTAGTGCGCATACAGTCGATCATCTTCCATCCAAAGAAACTTGAAATCCATCTGCTACAATCAATAACATGAAGAAATAACAAATGATGATATATCGTACATTTAATTCATCACACACATAGAATACCAGCTGAACCAAAATTGGCATATGAACAAAACTGTTGAGAAGAATTAAACTAACGGGAATTCCAGAACACAACTGCCAAGAATGACAGTTTATTACGACATATGGTTTCATAACTGTCGAAATCTGCGAAGAGAAGGCATGCCAATAGCAGAAACAGATACCTTTTAGTGCAATTGGGGCATATGTACTCCTGAACGGTGTTCTAGCTTTCTAGTTCATCCTTTATTATTCATTCATGGAGTGTAATCTGTACCTTACCACATCATAAGTTGAATTTAAGAGAGAAAATAAGACAATACAAAGAGAATAAAATTATATTGAATAGTATGATTTGTTTACACGAGAGGCATCATATTTATAGTTTAACTTGAGATGAATGTTTTACTTTCTAATCAATGTGGGACTAACTAACATGTACATTGTGTATATATGTATATACATTAATAGCCCCCCTCAAACTCAAGGAGGTAAAATGGAGACCAACTTGAGTTTGGAAACTAAATCCTGAAGGCGTCCAGGAGGATGTGTTTTAGTGAAGATATCAGCAGTTTGATCGACTAAAGAAAATGATAATAGTCCAATAGTCCCACGGGTGAGATGATGACGTATAAAGTGACAATCAGTCTCAATGTGTTTTGTGCGTTCATAAAATACATCATTGTGAGCAATTTGGATAGCACTTTGATTATCGCAGCTTATGATAGTGGAAGTAGAATGAGTGACGCCCATGTCTTCAAGTAACCAGCGAAGCCAAAGAAGTTCATGAGTTGTATCAGCAAGGGCTCGATACTCAGCCTCTGTACTGGATCGAGCGACTAGTGGTGGATCTACAATCAGTAGGGTTACCTGCCCAATCTGCATCTGAGTAAGTGCGAAGCTCAAGTAAAGATTGGGATGAGAAATGGAGACCATAAAATAGGGTCCCTTTGATGTACCTGAGAATTCGAAGTACTGCGGCATAATGGGATGTGTGAGGAGCAGAGAGAAATTCACTGACAATATGGACATCATAAGAGATGTCAGGGCGAGTAACTGTAAGATAAATAAGACTACCAACCAACTGGCGAAACAAGGTGGGGTCATCCAAAGGTGTACCATCCATAGGAGTGAATTTAGAGTTGAGCTTTAGAGGAGTAGTACATGTCTTACTATCTGTGAGTCCCGCTAGAGTAAGAAGATCAGAAGCATACTTTGCTTGCGAAAGATGATATCCCTCAGAGTTAGAAGTGATCTCAAGTCCCAAAAAGTAATTAAGCTTTCCAAGATCTTTCATCTCGACATGTTGGCTAAGATAAGTCTTGAGATCTAAAATTCCGGATGTATCATCACCAGTGGTGATCATATCATCAACATAGAGGAGAAGAAGGATAGTACCCTGATCTGTTTTGCGAATGAAAAGAGCAGAATCACAAGCTGGAAGTGAACCCAGAATCTCCAACAATGGAGTTGAACTTGGCAAACCAAGCCCGAGAAGCTTGCTTGAGACCATATAGAGCCCGACGAAATTTGCAAATTTGATGCGGAAGATGATGAGAACCAGGAGGAGGGCACATATAAACTTCTTCGGTGAGTTCACCATTAAGAAAAGCATTTTTCACATCCATCTGAAACAATTCCCAACGACGAATGGCGGCAACTGCAATTAGGCTGCGAACTGAAGTGAGGCGAGCAACAGGGGCAAAGGTCTCCTCATAGTCAATCCCCGTAGGCCCACACCCCGCACCGTCTAAGGCAAGGCAGGGCAGGGTGGGGGAGTGGCGGGGCGAAGTGGGGGTGTCCCACCCCGAACCCGCCCCACTGCCATCTCTAATAAAGAATTAAAATCACACATGAACTAGAAATCATAACCCTAATTATTTATTTCCATAAATATTTCGGCGAATCATGAAATACAACCCTAATAGATTTGATATCCACACATAATTAGACCCATACTTTATTTTGGTACCCAAAACCCAATAACTTTAACTCTTTATTAGATCAATTTAAATATGCTTGACTTTAAGATAACTTTTATACACAATTAATTGCGTATGTATGCCCACATGACCAATTAAATTTTCCCAACATGATTGTCAATTAGCCAAATCTGCATCTTCTATATTTCGACCAGTTCAATCAAATCTTTCTCCGTGTAGTATACAATTTAGGTGGTAAAAACATTACATAGAAACACAAGAAAATTAAACTTCAAAGTCAGCATACACAAAAATATGTCATGGATAATGATTGTTCGATTAAGCCAGCTTTGTCTTTCACGTTAGGGTACTTACATATGCAAAGAAAAGTACTCTTGATCTAATGCATTCCTGTGGTTACCTATTCGGACAGCAATTATCAAGCCCCATTATCAATTTCTTCTCCTGCTTTCCATGTCTTCGAGGATTGAGCTCAAGTCTTGAGCATTGGCATCCAGTGCAGATCTTATATATATACTTTCAAATTCTGACTGCCTAACAGTAAGAGCATTCACATTGATCGACGATGATTGGTTGCCATTTCGAGATTCTGACAGCATATTGAAATATGCATGGGGTGCCCAACCTGCATAGCCAAGGAAGTTGTTAAGAATATTGTCATAAAATTCAGCAATACAAACATCGCATTATGTTTCCTGTTCTCATGGAAGGCATTGAGTAGTCGAAAACACGTGGTAAACTCCAGCAGATTGGTTTATCAGCACTGTGATGTGATCTTATTCCCTCCTACACTAACCTCGTTCAAGTGTGAAGATGAAGAATTTACAAATTGCGAATATTTGGTAAGCTAAACTAAATTAACCCTGGTCAGGATCCTAGTATGGCATTCATAGCCATTTTGGAGTAATTCAAAAATCTCGTAGTTGATAAGTTTACAACGTTCACTTGAAGCTGTCACTAAATTCTTACTTCAGGAAATAAATCTCAAAACATACATACTTTTAAGGCAAAACGTGAATTTTCTTTTACACGTCCAACTTCAGTAGAACAACACAATATATTTCAGAACAGAATGGAAGCATAGGTGATGAAACCTTTAGAATTATATATCTCACTGATAGATGCAAGTAAATTACCATCTACGTCATATGGTGGTGGAAAGAATTGCAAGTAACAAAATGAAGCAACAGTCATCCCTGCACAAGGAGAGGCAAGTAAAAAAGATTGCAAATAAATACACAAGTGGAGAACATAAAAAGAAGTCGTAAGAGTAGATTCCATTCACATCACGAATACCTAACAGACCCCCAGCAAATACATCTTGCCAATGGTGCCAATAATCATCAACTCGTGAAACTCCAACTAATGCTGCAACAAGTAACGGCAGCAATATAACGCAGAGCTTTGCAACATGGCCCCTACGATCAAATACTCTAATTTTCCCTGACAAGTACCAGGCTAGGAAGCCAAGACCAGCAAAAGACCCTACGATGCAACAATCCAAATGTCATTGTTCTTCATGTTAGAAACTGAAAAGGCTAGCTCCAAAAACAATGGAAGACTTCTGTGATAATTAAACTAATTATAGGACAAATCAAGAATCGCTTGCTTTCTAAGTTTATGATCAATGTAAAGTAAGAGATTACAAGTCAATGTAACATAGATGAATCATACAAGCTTTGATCTTGAAAACAATTGATTAGATGCCAAAGAAAATGCTCCATAGGCATGTTGATTGATCAAAATAGAGGATTTGTTAAAAATCTCTCAATATAAATGTTTACAAGGAAGATTTCTATGTATGACAGCCATGTTTGAAATATCAGGAAGTTGAATGACCTAGCATGACGATATAAAACTAGTACTCTAGAGGTAAAATTGATAAGCAATCTAGTATGTGAATACTTAAAACTGGTATTTCAGTAGTCACATGGATATTAAGCTTCTGTTGAGACCCATTACTTCCAAAAAATAAATAAATAAATAAATAAAAACTCATATTCGATTCAAATTTTGTGGGCCACGATACAGTGCATTGGTTGAAAGATGTCAGAAGATTGAATGCTTCAATTGACACTTTTCCATCAGCCTATTTTATAGGTTACCTTTATATTCCATATTTACCCCCATTTTTTATCTGCCTACCAACAGTGTAAGTAGTTACAATTACCAAATGAATTAGCATATCAGCATTTTTTTTCCTTTTGTTTTTCAATTGCTTCAAAATGAAGGTAGAACCATTTTTATTTTTTTTTGCCATTCCCTTTTTTATTACTTTAAAATCTAGGTTCAATTAAAAAAAAAAAATTAAATAAAATAAAATTATTACCTCCTTTTTTTATTGTTTTGGAATAAAGGTTGAACCAAAAAAATATATATACACATATATTTCCCTTCTGCTTTTTTATTGCTTTAAAATATAGTTCGAACATATAAAAAAATTTCTTTCCTTCCGTTGAAATAAAGTTTACACCAAAAAATTTTTTTTTCCCCCCCCCCCCCCCCCCCCCTTTTTATCGCTTTAAAATAAAGGTTAAACAAAAAAAAAAAACCATTTATTTAGCATAACGTAATATGAAGCTTATGCTAACAAAAACTAATTCAGTTTTACATCGAATGGCTAAAAAAAATTTGAATGCGTGTCCTAGTTGATATGTCATGTAATCTCATAATGGTTCCCACATCATATCTTCCTCATTAGGCAAGTCTATTTCTACTTGTCATCCAACTTTTACATTCTATAGATATAGAAAATCTCATCTACATTTTCATTTTTTAAGGAAACTGTGGACTGCCATTGTTACTACAACAATCAATGTTTAAGCCCGAAACGAGTAATTGGTCATCTGATTAAAATAATTTCAATCGCTGCTCCTATACTCCAAATGCCTTCTCAATGATGTTTCTACAAGAGTGATAAAAAGTGAATCGCTCTCGAGCATTTCGATATCTATGTCTATGACAATTAGTGTGGTTACAAAACTTTTGAAAATGATATCTAATGCTCGAGCTTTTATAAGGGGCCATATATCCTAGTTTATGAGTAAAACCCGTGCGCATCAAATAATATGTCATATGCCAACTCTGAAAAATTACAATCTGGACAATGTATCACATTGTCCAAAATACGATTATCGTGTGTATTCCCTATCGAGAACAACAAAACGAATGTGAAGCACAAGTTGAAATCACATGCTGCAAGTACATTTTATGGCGGAATTCATTTCCATCTTTTGAAATACTCCTATTGTTGGTAGTGCGGCAACAAGACTGTGACGTGTTTCGTTAATGATTCCGATACAATATGTGCACATTAAAATGGAATACATTAAGTCCCTTTTTGAGCTCCATTCTGAGAAAAAAATAATTTTTCCTCAAACTTATTTTTAACCACATTCTCCAATAAAATAATTTTGCCAGTAAACCCAAAATATTAGCCTACTTGTTATTCAAACATTAAAAAAAAAATCAATATTACAAAATCTATTATTCTAATAAATGGGACTCATACAGGGGCTAAGCAATTACAAAAATATTTGTAATGAATGATTAAAGAATACCATGTAAAAATAATGTCCTTTCGTTACCCTTGGAAATGGGATAATCCTCAATATTTAGGTAGTGATAATCTAGACATTGATTGTAATTCGGAATTGATTTAATTATACGTCAAGCAAACATAACCACAACGTGAAGAACAATCTTAAAATAATGACTAATTGTCTGCAACAAATGTCCGAAGTATGTATCAATCGTTATCATTTTTCGTGTGCCAGTACACACAAAAAACATATCGACTTGTTCGTATACGTCGATACGAGCACTGCTTCTTAAACTATATTCATCTGCCAAAATGTGCATATAATAAGTAAAAATCAGATGATACATTTGAAATTCTTGAAAAAAAAAATACGAGGATAAACGTGCAAGTTTAGAAGCATGAATATGTGACTTTGCTGGGAATAAATGAGGAGGTTCCCTCAACTTTCTCTTGTCATTATGGCAAACCATGCACTTTGATATGAGACAATATCGTTACCACGTTCTCTTCTAACTGCTACATTATTATAACAATTATCATCTAAATCAGAGTTAAGCAACATACTACAATCAAAATTTAAGTCCGTCATTTTGGTATAATATTAACAATATGTTCCTTGCAGTTATATATTAACAATAAAGATAGAGAAATTCAATCTAAGCTTTCAGAGAGAGTAATAAAATTTGAATAACTAAATGATAATAAATTGCTTTTGAGTCGTGAAAACCATGAGTATGACATTCAAACGTAGCTACGATATTATCACATATCAAAGCGTACGGTTCGTCCTTACATGGGGACTTCAAGAGAGCATATGCAATGATTCTCGGCAACATGAAACGTTCATGTATTCATACTCCAAAATTTGCACGTTTATCCATAAGCATGTTACCAAGAAATTCAAATGTATCCTCCAATGTTTATTCATTTCACGCAAATTCTTATAAAATATGATTTAAGAAGCAATGCACATATCAAATTATACGAACAAGTCGGTATATTTTTGTACGTACTAACGCATGATAAAAAATACCAACAGGTTCAAACACACTTCAAACATTCGTTACACTTTAGTCGTTACTTCAAGATTGTTTTTCGTATTGTGGTTATGTTTGCTGGACTATGATTAAATTAGATTAATATTATAATTAAGATCCAAATCATCACCTCCCAAATCAAAAAGAATATCCAAATTTTCATGTTTACGAAATGACAATATTTTTACAAAGTACTCTTTACTTATTGTATCACACATTTCTAATTACTTTATGTATTCCATTTTAAAGCCCACATGATTGTATCGAAGCCATAACGGAACACATTAGTCGTGTTGTATGCCCACTAAAGGGAGTACTTCAGAGGATGAAAAGGAATTCCAACACAAAACGTGCTTGCAACATACAATTTCAACTTGTGCTTCACATTCATCGTACTGAGAATGACCACCATACAATTGATAGTCGTATTTTGATCAGTGTGATACAAAGTCATGGAGTTGACATAAGAAAAACATTATCTAGTAGACTCGAGTTTCTTACATAGACCAGGATATACGGCCCTTTATAGAGCCTCGGACATTGGGCCCTTATGTGGTATGAATTAAATCAAATTTTTAGTAGATTTTGATAAAAATTGATGAAATATATGGTACAAAGTTGTGGATCCTATAAAATATGTAATTAAAATTAATTGACTTTGACTTAAATTAAAACTTATATTTTAATCACTAGCAAACAAAGGTTCGATATCACTTTCAAGAGTTTCGTAATGAGACTGTCATAAACATAGATTTTCAGAAACCTAAGAGCTATATAACTGTTATCACTCCTCTTAGAAACGTTATTGAGGGCATTTGAAATATAGAAGTAATGATGGAAATTTTTTTA
Organism: Fraxinus excelsior; assembly: GCA_019097785.1. Classification (NCBI taxonomy): domain Eukaryota; kingdom Viridiplantae; phylum Streptophyta; class Magnoliopsida; order Lamiales; family Oleaceae; genus Fraxinus; species Fraxinus excelsior. The sequence continues at coordinate 18,225,776 of CM032629.1, read as the reverse complement.
TTAGATACTCAGTAAATCGTTTCGGTCTCAAATGCTGATTTTTGTAATAACAATAGTTGTCCACAATTTCCTTAAAAGAAATGAGAATGTAGACGAGGCTTTTCGTGGAACACAAGAGCTACACGGTGAGGAAGTAGAGATAGACATGCCTGAAGAGAGATGAAATTACAGCCAAATTAGATGCAACTACCAAAGAAGATATATCGTGGTAACAATTACGGGCTTACTTGGCACATCTAGGATAGGCCCTCAAATTTTTTTGCCCATTCGAGGTAAAACTTAATTGATTTTGGTTAGCATAATCAAAAACTTTTTTTCCCCTTTTTTTATTGCTTTAAAATAAAGGTTGAAAAAACAGAAGGAAATAAGGCCCTATTTGATAGCCTAGAAAATGGGTGAAAAAAGAAAATGTTCTCCAACTTTAGCCAATTAAGGGTGTTTGATAGCACATATTTGCCTGGCTTTTGTTTTTCCCGCTTTTTTCTAGATACAACCCTTTGATGCACATTTGCTTGATTTTGTTTTCCCACCTATTAGGTGGGAAAGCAATGACAACAAATTCTATCAACCATTGTAAAAAGAATTTTCACTTTTGTTGACAATTTCTATGCAAAACAAAGTCAAACGAATGGTATTTGGTATGGTAATTTTTTCTAATTTTTTAATTTTTTTTTTACTTTTTGGTAATTAGAACAAATTCTAGACACAATAGTAGAAAAAATTATCACTTTAACGGACAATTTCCATAAAAAACGAAGACAAACGTACACCAAACTTTCAACATTTTTCAGGTGAAAAATTATACCAATCAAACACAATTAATTACAATTCCCAGTAAAACAAATTCTAGACAATTCAACTCCCAATAAAACATTTTATTTCCACCTTTGCAATCAAACGGACTCTAATGGTTTATCTTTATTTTAAAGCATTAATAATGGGGGAAAAACATTTTTTGGTTCAACATTTATATCACATCAATAAAAAATGAAAGGGAGGAAACAATTTATTTTATTATTAATTTTTTTTATTTAACCTATATTTTAAAGTAATAAAAAAACAAAAGGAAGAAAAAGTTTGGTTCTCTTACCTTTATTTTGAAGCAATAAAAAAAGGAAAAAAAATCGGTTCAACTTCTTTTATAAAGCAAATAATAACCAAAAGGGAAAAAAAGACAGTCATCTGCTAATTCATTTGATAATTGCAACTACTTACAATGTTAATAGGTAGATAAAAAGTGGGGGTAAACATGGAATATAAAAAGTAACAATAAAATTGGTTAATGGAAAAGTCAATCTTCAAACATCTTTCAACCAACAATAAAAAGTGGGGGTAAACATGGAATATAAAAACTAACAATAAAATTGCATCATGGACTACAAAATTTGAATTGAAAATGAGTTTTGTTTTTTTGGAAATAATGGGTCTCAAACAGAGGCTAAGAAGTTTATAGATACTCTTCAAAATAGATATACAGTAACAGAGGGCCGATTTAGGGGGGAGTTCCCTTGTGCTATAACTCCCATCCCAAAAAAAAAAAAAAAAATTATGTAGAAAAAGTATTTGTACAGAAGTTGACCACAGCAAATAGCCTAGCCTAGAAAAAGCCAAATTCCATTTTACTGAAATTTCTTGTTAATAAAATTAACTAATTTATAAGATGCAAGGAATCAAAGCAGCTACACAAATATATTAGACTAAAGCTGAAAGAGCATAAAAAAGATGACTTCGAACTTTAATTAACTAATATAAAGACATGGATGGGAAATACAGGTGTGTGTGTGTGTGTGTGTGTGTGATGAAGTTTATATATAGCAGGACATTGTTATAAAATATCAGATTGATACACACATATATGGAAATGTATACATGGACTTCTTACGTCACTTCAACAACATTTCCAACGTCAAGAATATTCAGGTCCAATCACATATGCACCGCACTTCAAATGGACGACTTGAAAAAAATAAGCAAACATTGTAGATTGCAAATACCAACAAAGTAAACAGCATGTGATGATTGTACTCACAGGAAGTATGTCCACTAGGGAAACTTTTATGTCCTTCTTTGATGGCACTCTTCAATCCAGTACACTGGACATTCCTTGTGACAGGATGGAACACCTATCAAAATAATTGATAGGTATTACTGATTGAGAAAGATAATGACCAGAGTTTAAAGTTAAACCATGAGGACTCACCCCTTTTCCATCAGGAAAGCAACGCCAAAAGAAGTCTGGACGGGGACGACCAACAGCATCTTTAATTGCATCAGTAATAAGACCAGTAATAAGTACAGAAAACAAGAGGCCTGACAGAGGACACAGTAAACATTATAGCAGTCTATAATATTCACCTTTAACGGGAAAATGGGGAAAAACAATAACTTGGAAAAGATAGAATAATACCCAATATAGCTTGGTGCACATCGTAGACATCGTGTCTAATAAAGTAGAAGATAATTATGACAATGAAAGGCAATATTATTGCAATGATCTGTTAGAAGTGGAAAAGGAGCGATGGTTAATGGTTATAAAACTCTCACATGAGAAGGAAAACAAAGGTGACTTCTCCTAAGAGTACATCTACATACAATATGTCCAATTGCAATGTTTCTTGAAGACAGCATACCGGAACAGCCCAGAGGGGAATAGTATTGTCTTGCAATGGGTATTTCAGATCTGTCATCATCTCCTCTCCAACAAATCGATGAAATGGTTCTATTATATTTAAAATGATCTCTATTACCACAAGCAGCATTAGAATAAGCCAATCATGCATGTGGACTCTTGCTACTTGTGCTCCATGAGATCTTATTGTGTGGGAACCCAACTGTATCTCTGGCATCTTCACCAACTAAAATAAATCACAAGAAATTATTACTGGACATCAACAAATCTTAACATTAATTTACAGGGCAACCAGAAATTTCATGCGACATATATAAACTCAAAAAAGGGGGAAAAAAAATACCATGAAGCAACACAGAGAATACAAATACTGGTAACATTATTAAGATTTTTTTAGTTTCTTTTCATCTTTTTTGATAGTATATAAAAGATATATTCACTTTAGCTGTAAAATAAATAGCAAGTAGAAATGCCTTCCGGAATACTAGTAGTTAGATCTGTCAGTCACTGGGCAGTCCCAAGTGCTCTTCTCTTACTATGCCTTGAGAAGGTAATGTTAAAGAAGTTCTCATTCTTTCCTAGCACACAATACTACAAATTTTTGCTTTAGCAGAAGTGAAACAAATATATTGAAGCATGTCTATATTTTCAAAAGAAACCTTACAAACAAAACTTGATATGGATTCAGCTCTATTTTACTCTAGGTTCTTGTTTGTCTCTCTTTAATAGGAAAATAACATCCACGAAACCCATTTTCTGTTGATTTTGGCACATTTGGGCCCTTTCAAAAATTATTGTCTTTTAGGTAATGAAACTAAAACTTTTGCAGCTAACAGGCAACTCATCGAATTTCTGCTGGAAAGAAGCCTTAAATCCTAATGTAGTTCACAAGTGATTATGAATAATTTTAAAAAGACAATTCTACCCCCTTTCTCAGAGAACCAAAAAGAAATTTAGAAACACAAACTTCATCTTTCCCAACATCCAATCACTTTCATCATAGGAATACTACCCTTCCTCAACCTCGCATGTGGGTTCTCAGATGAGTCCCCAGCAGAGTGGCAGTCAAAATCCTTAGGATGTGGTATTGGTTCTAATTTCTGCTACCGTACATTCTTTTGTGGCCATCTCCAAAGATGGAGATGGATATGGAGTGGAGATATAGAAACCAGAAATCCCTCTGGATCTCATACTGTACAATAATTATCCAGAGAGAGATAAAGATCATAAAAGTTAAAGAACACATCAGCTTGAGTGATCCCCTAGCTTGAGTATTTTTGGTTCGTCAGTTTTTGGGCTAAACTAGTCAGTATGTTCTGGGTTTAATAACTATGACTAATACCTCAATGATAACACGCATCACTTTTATCTAGCATACTTCCAATAGATCAATATAAAAAGTTGTTTTGCAGCTTATCAAGAACCATAAACAAACATGACAATTCATAAAACTATCCCTTTTTGTATCGAATTTTCCTAATTCAACATGTTCATTCTCAGTTGTTGATCTCAACCACTACTAGAAAGATAGAACTAGAAGAAATCAATGCTGAACAATGCCAGGTTATTGAGACAGATTTCATCAACTGAAATTTTCCCATTCAGAAGAAGATCCCTCCAGGATTAAGTACCACATGAAAGGATTGCTCAATTCAGGCTTTGAGAAAGATACAGCACGTGTTCGGTACACATTAAAATTTTCTTTCTCATTTTTCTACTTATTTTCAACCACACATTTTTCAATAAAATAATATTTTTCATCACATAAATAACTTTTTCTTCTTTTTCTACCACACATTCTCCATCAATCTATTATTCCAGAATACATTCTTCCAAAATAATGTGACTCAAACACACCCACATTGATTCTAGCATAGTTACAAGCCAGAGACTATTGAAGCAACAAAAAATAAATAATGAGACTAAGCAAAACAATAATTGAGAGCAAAAGTGCTCTATCGTATCATGCTAATAACACTCTTTTTTAGCGTATTTTTGAGGGAAAATCTATTTTTGAATAGTAATTTTTTTTAGAGAATGTATGATTAAAAAATAAGAAAAAGTTTGGGTTTACATGCAAAATTAATTCATAGGAAAATGCAAGATTGAAAATGAGTTTTGGAAAATGGAGGCCAAACATAGGCTTTCCATTTATGATGAGCATTAGAAAGTATGGTCCTCTCGTGAATAAACTAGTGAAGCTTAGATAGTCTCTTATAGAAACAAACCCAGGGAAAAAAAAAAAAAACAGCTAGCATTGCCGAAAAAAGGTTATAAATTATTTTATAAATTAAAAAATACAACTGAGTTGACTCAATTTTTAAGCTTGAAACTTTGCAAGTTTTCTATACTAAACTGAGATCTGGCAGTCAAAGGGTATTCAGTTCATGTACTATTTCCGCAGGTAACCGAAATATTAGGGCAAATTTAGGGTCATTTCTACAAAATTATGCTTCAGGCCAGACAAACAGAACTCTGGAAATGAATAACTGGATCAAAATTACACACAATCAATATTTTACAAAAAGAAAAATAAAAAAAATTCAAAAGTCTAATTGACAAAAGCAAGACTATTATAATAAATTATTAAACATGTGAACGGAAACAGTACATTCAAAGACGTAAGTAAACCTTTTTTTTAAAAAAAAAAAAAAAATATCCTACCAGAAACTCTGAAAAGAAACACAGAATAAGATTACGAGAACTCACCCTGAAAACTGTGAGCTTAATGTTGAATTGAAATGGCAAGAAATTTTCTCCAAATTTATGAGAAAAAGGACAAAGAACTAAAATAAAAAAGCAGAGGTTTATTCATAAAAGCCATTTGCCCATTTCCGTGTTGCGAGCATGTGTGTGTCAGTGAGGCTTCGGTGTCTTTTTGACTCAAAAAGGAAAAGAGAGGAGGAATGCATTTTTCTTCTAAGACAATTTGGTTTGAGTTTCGTTTGTGTTTTAAGTTTTAAGTTCATATTTAATTTTTTATTTTAAGAATTTGTTTTAAGATTGTTAAAAATATATTTAATTTATCGTTTGTAAAGTTATTTTTTAAAATAAAAAATTAAAAAATACGTGTGATTTAAAATTTTGAAAAATTATTTTATTTCATGAAAAATGACTGTTCAGTAAAAAATACGTGTGATTTATGTTATATATTATTGATTAATCTATGCATTTTTTTCCTCGCCATCAAAATAAAATAAAAATAAATAATAAATCGAGTTCAACCTATATTAAATAAAAAAAAAAAAATAGCATTACTTTTACCTCATAAGCAACTCAATTAAGGAAAGTGAGTTGGAACAATGCAATTGCGCATTGACCAACCCACCTTCACTAGATAAAGGTGATCCTGTCTGCACGTGCCTATCTGTTTGAGATGAGCCTGTAAAATATGCATTGTAGTTATCTGTTTGAGATGAGCCTGAAAAATGTGCATATGTTAGGGCAAAGCCCCTTTGCCCGGAAAAGGGGCGCTCGAGTTAAGATGAGCCTGTAAAATATGCATATGTTAGGGCAAAGCCCCTTTGCCCGGAAAAGGGGTGCTCGGGTCAAACCCGAGCGTCCCCTATTGGTGGGGGGTCTAACAATCCGGGCACCATTTTTCAGGCAAAATAGCACGGTTCCATATGTTAAATGGTTAAATTGACGGGTTGATGCTTATATTTTTAAATTATTAATTGAATTCTTGAAACATTTAGAGATTATTTGTCTCCCATTATTGGGAGAAGAATGAAGTTTTAAATAGTATTTTTTGAAAAATGTGTGGTTGAAATTTAAAGTAAGTTTATTGGTTTATGTATAGAATATTTTATTAGGTGAATGTATGGTGGAGAATGGTACTATAGCAAATAGAGTTTTAGATTAATGGTTGACAAATAAAGGCTTACAGGGGTAACTTTAAAATTGGCCTAGTCAAAAGGCCATAATTTCCTTTTGACTTTTTCACAAGTAAATAACTTCAAATTGGCCTAAAGGTGTTTAAAAGACAAAATTATCCTTAAGTGAATAATATAATTACAAAATATGATATTGTTAAAAAGACAACACTACCCTTTTAGTTAACAAATAAAAACCAAACACTCCCTACATAACATTACAAAATCAGCTCAAATACAGATAAAAATTCTCTCATCTTCTACACTCTGAAAATCTCAAAAATATCCATAGCTGAAGAAAAAAAATTCTCGGTCAATTACTTCAAATCAGTAAGTACATTTACATATGTTTAATTTCGTTTTCGTTAAATATGTGCATGTTTTTTACTTGATAAATTAAGATTCGACGTAGGAGTTGGCAGATAAATTTTTTTAGCAGATGTATATAATTTATTGTAAGCATAATGGGAAAAGAATTCATCTGCATAACTTTTCGATTGGTTTGCCTTAACGGCTGTTACGAAAAACAACGAAAAGGTCCAATGGTTAACAGCCTAAAAAATCGACTAACAAAACAGCCAAATAATCGGCTGTTTGTAGGCACAGCCTATTTTAGGCTGTTAACAGCCTAATTTTGGGCTGTTAACAGCCCATTTATAGCCTGTTAACAGCCTATTTTTTAGGCTGTTAACAGACTATAAATGGGCTGTTAACAGCCCAAAATAGGCTGTTCAGCCCAAAATATTGGCTGTTAACAGCCCATATTTTAGGCTGTTAACAGCCAACAGCCCATTTTTGGGCTGTTAACAGCCGATTTTTTAGGCTGTTAACGGCCTAAAATATTGGTTATATTTTAAGGCTGTTAACAACCTAAAAAATCGGCTGTTAACATGCAAATATTGCAAATTTTAGGTGCTGTTTTGTTTTTTAATAAGTTTCTATTTGAAATATTTACAAATTCGATTTTGTCATGCCACACATATATGAGGATTATACTCCCCCGGTTTGTTATTTTGGTGATTTTGAGTTGGATGAAAATAATCGATGGACATGGAAATGGACAAGTGACGGACAACGTAATATGCCAACACATATAACAGAGACTACATCGTACGACGAACTGTACTATGATATACAGAAGAAGCTGAACGTCGATTTATCTCTATACAATATGGTACTGAGATATCAATTCCAAGAGCATTTGCCATTTTCAATTCCACCTGCAAAGGTTACATCTGATATTGACGTGAGTTATCTGTATGATTTGAACAAAACGCAACTGACACCAATTTGTGTGACTTTAGTGATGAAGGACGACTTAGAAGGTAGAAATGAACATTCGGATGGAGC